>WNWK01009885.1:47802-73687 GCA_009830355.1 Cherax destructor | reverse complement strand
GTTTAAGGTGAATTTGGTGCAAAGTTTTAAAAAGTTCATGTGTGTGCAAATTTTTTCTTTCCTGAGCTGCGTCCTGGTGTTATCTCTGCTCCACATTTTTGCAAATTCCTCCATTTGAGGTGCCTTAGGTTGAAACCCCCCATGAGCAAGTTTTTGGGGGGGCAGGAGCTAAAGTTTTTCCAAAGTTAAATTTTCAGAAGCTGCCCCGGAATTGTTGGGACGATCCCCCTGTTTTTAAATTTTTTCGATTCCAATTCTCCCCCCCTTTTTATTCACGTAATGCCCCGCCCCCCCCCACACTCCACCTGTTTTCTTCACTCCAAAACGATTTTTACCTCCCGGCCGCCAAAATTACCCCCCCCCTTTTTTTTATCGATATTTTTTCCTAAAAATTCCGCCATCACCCAACTGGGCCCCCTCTATAACCCCCATCTTTTTTTAACGAAAATCCATTCGTTCCCAGGCTTTTTACCTTTTTATCTCACTAAAAATTTTCGTTTTCGCAAAATTTCTTGACAGAGCCTCTCCCCCTTTTTCATCCACTTTTTTTACCTCCCCTCTTACCTTTCTTTTCTCCCCATATCTGCCTTCTATTAACCCTGTTTTGAAAAAAAATCAAACTACCTTTTCTCTTTTTTTACACCCCCTTCTTTTCATTACCCTCCTCCTTTTTTCCCCACCCCCTATAGCCACAAACTTCTGCCCCCTTTAAATGATTTTAAAAAATATCCCCAAACCCCTTCAACCCCCACTACTCCATTACTGCCCACCTTTCTCCCAAAAATTGTTTATCTCCCCTTTAAAAAAGGTGATGTCACCGTGGTTTTTCAATATATTTTAGATGGGGTTGTAAGAGAAGTGAAGCAGGGCTTGGCAAGAGGGATTGGGCTAAAAGATAAAAACAAAACAAAAGGGGGGTTTTCACAGGTTTTTTCATGACACTGTGTTTTTGGGATTCTGAAGAGAAGCTGCAGGGGGGGATAATTTGGGGGTGTGTAAAAAGAAAAAAGGAATAAAAATAAGGTGATGAGGAAACAAAAATAGGTGCGAAAAATTTAAAACAGATTGGAGGGGGAGAGAAGGGGGGGGGAAAATTAGAATTTTTGGGGGTGGCATGTCGGGGGGGGGTCATGAAGGTAGGGAATTAAAATTTATGGGGGAAAAGGGGGGGGGGGACCGGTCTGTGGGGCAAAAACCTTTTCCTGGAAAAAGGGGGGAAAGTTAGGGATGTTATACCCAAAATCTTATATGGGTGTGAAGCATGGGGGATGAAAGTTCAAGAGGGAAGGTGGGGCAGTGGGAAAGCATGTCATCAATTTTGGGGGAATATAAGAGAGCGGGTTTGGGAAAAGGGAGGGGGAAAAAACGTTTTCCAGGAGCTGGGAGGGGTTTTGAGGTGGGAATGGAAATGGCGGCAATGACTTGGGAAAATCTGTGGGAGGGGGGAAGGGGGGGGTTGGCGGGGAAAGGGTTGGGGGGAGGGGGAAAAGGGAAATTTTTGGGGCTTGTTTCCGCAAGCATGTGTGGGATTTGAAAGGAATGGGGATATGGTTTTAATTTGCGGTGTTGGAGTGTGAGCAAAGTAACATTTATGAAGGGATTGGAACCCGGCAGGCCGGACTTGAGTTCTGGAGATGGGAATACAGTGCCGGCACTCTGAAGGAGGGGTTAAATGTTGCAGTTTTATAACGTGTGAAAAGCACCCTTCTGGCAAGACAGTGATGGGTGAATGATGATGAAAGTTTTTTTTTTCGGGCCACCCTGCCTTGGGGGGGAATCGGCCGATGTGTTAATAAAAAAAAAAATCTCACCCTAACTCCTCCTCCTTAGTTTATACACTTTACCTCTCTCTTACTTGCTGTTGCCATTTTCTTTTGTCCCATCTACCTTTTACTCTAACTGTAGCTACAACCAAATAATGATCTGATATATCCGTTCCCTCTATAAACATGTACATCCTGAAGCCTACTCATCAACCTTTATCCACTTTACATAATCCAACAAACTACTTTCCTTACGTTATATCATACCTTGTATATTTATTTATCCTCTTTTTCATAAAATAGTATTACTTATTTCCAAACCTCTTTCTACACTAGCTCAATTAAGGGTTTCCCCCATTTACATTTACCCCTGGCACCCCAAATTTACCTACTACTCCCCCCACAACATTTTTACCCACTTTAGCATTAAGATCCCCAACCACAATTACTCTCTCACTTGGTTCAAAACTCCCCACACTCCTCAACATTTCCCAAAATCTCTCTCTCTCTCCTCTACACTTCTCTCTTCTCCAGGTATAAACACTTACTATAACCCACTTTTCCATCCAACCTTTATTTTACTCCACATAATCCTTGAATTTATACATTTATATTCCTTCTTTACCTGCATAACTGATTATTCAACATTATCCCTTTCTTTAGCTCTAACTCTATTTGAAACCCCTGATCTAATCCCATTTATTTCCCCCCACTGAAACTCTCCTCCCCTTCAGCTTTGTCTCACTTAAAGCCAGGACATCCAGCTTCTTTTCATTCATAACATCTACAATCATCTCTTTCTTATCATTCGCACAACATCCACGCACATTCAAACATCCCACTTTGCGGTTTTCTTCTTCTTCTTTTTAGTAAGCTATACAGGAAAAGGGGTTCTAGCCCATTGTTCCCGGCATTTTAGTTGACTTTACAACACGCATGGCTTACGGAGGAAAGATTCTTATTCCACTTCCCATGGATATGAAAGGGAAAAGCAATAAGAACAAGAACTATTAAGATTAAATCAAAGAAAATTCAGATGAGTGTGTATACATAAACGTGTACATGTTTGCGTAGTGTGACCTAAGTGTAAGTAGAAGTAGCAAGACGTCCTGAAATCTTGCATGTTTATGAGACAGAAAAAGACACCAGCAATCCTACCATCATGTAAAACAGTTTCAGGTTTCTGTTTCACAGTCACCTGGCAGGATGGATACCTCCTGTGTGGTTGCTGTCTACCAACCTACTACCTTAGTAGTTCTGAACATATAAGTGACTCTGTGATATACAGGTCAACCCCCCCTTTTTTTTGCCTGTTCACTCTGTCACATCTGTATAGGTTGTAGCCGGGATCCATATTTCATTGTTCAAGTGATCTCTTATGTGGGTCTCTGTGAAAGCCGCAAACATAGCATTTGACTCTGTAAGCAGTCCACGGATGTAAGGTATCTTGTTGTTCGTTGCTGGCTTTAGACCCTGTATATTTGCAAAGATGAATGTCTTGGATTGGTGGTATGGGAATATATTTGTTTGGTAATGGCACTTGAACAGCATTCTGGAAGGCGAAAAATCACAAACACCGGGGTCCACTGTACTATATACAGTAGACCGTCATTTAGCACAAGATTATGTTGCACGTTATGGGTATTGCACGATTCAAGAATTGCGCATATTATTATCTAACATGGCGTAAAATGATATTACGATTCGCGGGAGGGGAAAAATTTTGGACACGGTCGCCCGCGGTGGGTTAAACCATTAAGTCAGTGGGGAGTCTACTGAGGGTGGCTATGAGCCACATCAGGTGTTTAGTGCTGATGAGACAAGTGTTTTCTGGAAGAAAATGCCGACACGAACTTATATCAGTCAGCAGAGAAAAGTGCCAGGCTTCAAGACAGCAAAGGATAAACGCTTCACCTTGCTCCTTTGCGGTAATGCATCAGGTGATTTCAAGTGTAAGCCCATAGTTATTTACCGCTCTAAGAATCTCATGCTTTGAGGAAAAGGGAATTTGTTTCCTTCCACAAACTGTAAGTAAGTTTATTCAGGTATACACAGATACAGTTACATTGATTATCATACATGCAGCATATGTGAGAATCTAGGATAACCCAAAAGTCAAGACAGAATGGAAATAAGTCACTCTGACTTTTTGATCCTAGTTCTCTACACATATGCTGCTATGTCTTGTAATCTTGTATCTGTGTATACCTGAATAACACTTACAGTTTGGGAAGAAAACAAATTCCATTTCCTCAAGCCTTGTTGTTGTGGAGCAGCGGGAGACCACCCACAGTCCCCAGCCACCCTCCGACACCATCCCAGCATTGTAGTTCATACACGTTCCAGTCCACTGCTACACGTTCAGTCACTGTGTGTTGATCTTTAAATTACTATATCTTGTATCTGCCAAGCAATCATGACACCCAGTAGGCATACCAGTGTTGCTCAAAGTGGCAAGGAAAGATGTAAGCATTTAAGTCTTAGAATTAATGAAGGAAACAAAGATATTAGACAAGACATAACCTGTGGCCATAAGAAGTGTTACTTTGTACACATAAAGAGGTAAACATAAGTTTGACTGACTGACTGACTTGACTGACTTACTGAATGACTTGACTGACTTACTGAATGACTTGACTGACTTACTGAATGCTTGACTGACTTACTGAATGACTTGACTGACTTACTGAATGACTGGTGACTTACTGAATGACTTAAAGTTAGACAGTACAACCATCGACTTCAGTTCCAGAACCTCTACCATCCACCTCAGCCCAGAAGGGCCACAGCAACTTTCCACTCTCTTCACAATCATCCACAAACACCAGCACCCACAATTTAAGGTAAATACTATTATTTCTGTTACATTTGTAGTCTTAAGCAGTAAAAACAACATAATACATCACGATAATGAACTACAATTACATATTCACTTTTATTTTTGTAAGATCTTGTGGTCTAAAAAAAACTTGTTTGGCTTTTTGGGGACTTCCAGGAACGTAACCCTATTTTTCCCATAAGTTCTTTTAATTATCTAACACGCCGTTTTCAGGAACGTAACTACGTAACTACCGTGCTAAATGACGATCTACTGTAGTACAATATTTTACTATGTTTTCATGTGTTTTATGATTGTTCATGGTTCAATAGGTTAAGGAAGCAGTATTTCCCTACAATATATTGTAGGGAAATAATAATAATAATAAATAATAATAAATTATAATGATAAATAATAATAATAAATTATAATAACAAATAATAATTGCTGTGGAGTGCTCTAAATGTCAGCTACCAAATACTGATGACATTTAAAGTGCTCCAGATCAATTATTATAAATTATTATAAATTATTATTCTTATAATAATATATGCTATTTTTGCATTTGTTCTTATGACAAGAGTGATCTAGGCATGTTTACCCTTATGTAAACAACTCTTATGAGTGGTGGCCTTACCCCACTCATATAATATGGCATATATTCATTTCAGCATCTTTATTACAGTTCTAGGGTATTTATCATGTTTCTGGTATCAATTTGGAATAAATGTAATAGATAGATAACCTTTATTACTAATATTAGTGTAATTACACAACATTTTATTAGCGCTAAGTCTAACATCCATCACCCATGGCGACTCACCAGACACTGAATGTTACTGCTCGCCTCTCCCTCCCTCCAATAGCTCCTCCCACTTCATAACGATGTTAGATGGTGAATTTAATGTATTTTTCTGTAAGCTTAACTCGTTGTATGTGTATTTTACTTTTTTATTGCTTTCTGTAATATATGAATTATGCAAATTAAAATAAAGTTATCAAGTTGGAGTTTCATTTTTGTTTTTATTTTTTTCTAATATACGTATTTAATTCAGCATTTGGCATCATTGCAAAATGGGCAGAGGTACAGTAGAGGGAGAAGCAGCAGTGTATCAGTAACTTGTGATTCTCCATGACACTTCACCCCACTATATTGTTTAATTATACTATTACAGGCCTCCCTCCACAGCCAGCCCATGTCAAAATAACATGTATATAGTACATTATTTTACGATGTTTTCATGAGTTTTATGATTGTTTATGGTTCAATAGGTTAAGGAAGCAGTATTGTATTATATTTACCTATAATATATTGGGGCACCAAACATTCGCGATTTTTCAACATTCGCGAGGCTCTTCATCCCCTAACCCTCGCGAAAGTTGAGGGAGACCTGTATACAGTGGACCCCTGAGTTTCGGCCATAATTCATTCCAGAAGGCTGTTCAAGTGCCATTACCGAATGAATTTGTTCCCATAAGGAATAATGTAAAGTAGGTTAGTCCGTTTCAGACCCCCAAAAATACACTTTCGAAAGCACTTACAATATTACACTTACATAATTGTTTGAGTTTTGAGATGGTCAAAACTCGGTGGTCCATTGTACTATAGTACACACTTACCTTGGAGGAGATGCTGGCAGAAGTTTAGGGTGGTGGAAGATAGCGCAGGGAGGCATATGTTGTCAGTGGCCCTAGAAACCTCCAATAACATTGGAGGAGTTAGTTTCGTGTCGTCCTTTTTCTATCGCTTAATCGCTTAACTTACTTGCTACACTGTTAATGCTACACTTTATTGCTGGCTGGCGCTATAGCCTTTATCGACTCCTGCTGCTTTAGTATCATATATATCGTAGAATCAGTGAATCACTGAAGAATTCTATTGTGTTTCTCGCCTTCTTTATCAAAGGGCTGGCATTCTGAACTTTCTTTGGCCCCCATGGTGGCTTATTTAGCAGTCGCAAGCACAAAAAACAATGGATTATTATGAAATGTTTCGGATGAATGCACGGAGTAATGTTTACTCAACGAGTAACAAAGGCAGACTGAGTCATGTGAGCGGATGCGTCTGATACATATAATTTCCGGGTGGAGGTACGAAATCCAGACCAAAATTTTGCCCAAAAAAGTGGTCTAAATCCAAAATGTATGATATTCGGTGTGTACAAAATCCGGAGTTCCACTGTATATTGGAAGAAATTCATAAATAGGATTTAATTATACAGTGGTACCTCGACTTACGTTGTTATCACCTTACGTTATATTCGATATCCGTTACTTATAACGTAAGAAATTTGAATGCGACATCCGTTGATTGATTCGTCTTACGCCTTTCGTACCGGACCTGTCCGCTTGGAGCCCAGCTGAGCGCGCACTCCAGGGAGCGTCAGTGTGCTATTGTTTACAAGCGAGAGCGACCACCCACCCACACCCACGCATTCATACCAGTATATTGTCATTATTCCACTGTTTTTAGTGCTTGCAACTGCTAAATAAGCTACCATGGGTCCAAGGAAAGATCCTAGTGCTAAGCCTGTGGCAAAGAGGAACAGAAATATATGTACGATAGAAATGAAGAAGGAGATAATAGAAAAATATGAAAGTGGAGTGCGTATCAGTGAGCTGGCCAGGCTGTATGGTAAACCCTATTCTACCATCTCTACCATTGTGGATAAGAAATATTTAAGTAAAATCAAGGAAGCTGTTGTTGCAAAGGTGCATCTGTGATCACAAAACACAGACCACAAGTGCTGGAAAATGTGGAAAGGTTGTTGTTGGTGTGGATCAACGAGAAACAGTTAGCAGGAGATACTGTTTCGGAGGAATAATATGTGAAAAAGCAAGGCAGTTGCATGATGATCTCCTTAAGAAAATGCCTGCAACGAGTGAAGTGAGCGAATTTAAAGCCAGCAGAGGCTGGTTTCAAAAATTTAAGAAGCGTACTGGCATACATAGTGTTGTGAGGCATGGTGAGGGAGCCAGTTGTGACAAAAGTGCGGCTGAAAAATATGTGCCTGAATTCCAGGAGTACCTAGAGGCTGAACAATTCCTCCCCCAACAAGTGTTTAATTGTGATGAAACAGGCCTGTTTTGGAAGAAAATGCCCAACAGGACCTATATTACTCAGGAGGAAAAGGCACAGCCAGGACATAAGCCTATGAAAGACAGGCTAACTTTGATGCTTTGTGCCAATGCCAGTGGTGATTGCAAAGTGAAGCCTTTACTAGTGTATCTTTTGAAAATCCCGAGTGTTTGGCAGATGCGGTGTCAGCAAGTCTAACTTGTGTGTGATGTGGAAGTCTAACAAAAGGCTTGGGTCACAAGGACATTTTCTTAGATTGGTTCAATGAAGTGTTTGGCCCCAGTGTGAAGAAATATCTCGAGGAAAATAATTTGCCACTTAAGTGCCTCCTGATAATGGACAATGCTCCTTGTCATCCTCCAAACTTGGTAGAGAAAATTGTGGAGGAGTTTAAATTCATCAAAGTGAAGTTCTTGCCCCCTAATACCACTCCTCTCCTCCAGCCCATGGACCAGCAGGTCATTTCCAACTTTAAAAAACTCTATACCAAAGCAATGTTTCAAAAGTGCTTTGATGTGACCACAGACATGAACATAACCCTAAGAGAATTTTGAAAAAACATTTCCATATGCTGCATTGTGTACACCTTATAGGTAAGGCTTGGGAGGGAGTGACTACCAGGACTTTGAACTCTGCCTGGAGAAAATTGTGGCCAGACTGTGTCCTAGAGAGGGATTTTGAAGGTTTTGGGGCTGAGCCTCAGAACCCTGAGCCTGAGCCTGAGCCTGTTTTGGAAGAAATTGTGGAATTGGGCAAGTCTTTGGGGTTAGAGGTGAGTGGTGAGGATGTGGAATAGTTGGTGGAGGAGCACAAGGAAGAGCTAACCACTGAAGATCTGCAAGAGCTTCAACAGCAACTGGAACAAGAGAGCAGAGGTCAGGACAATGGTTCAGAGGAGGAGGTGGAGGTGGAACAAAAATGGAAGAATGTGCCTTCTTCAAGGATTAGGGAGATCTGTGCCAAATGGAGTGATGTGCAAGCATTTATGGATGAATATCACCCTAACCATGCTGTTGCAGGCCGTGCTGGCAACCTGTACAATGACACAGTGGTGTGTCATTTCAGGGATGTGTTAAAGAATCGCCAGACACAGAGCTCCCTGGACAAATTTGTTGTTAGAAAGAGGTCTAGTGACTCTCAAGCTGGTCCTAGTGGCATTCAAAGAAAAGGGAAGTAACCCCAGAAAAGAACTTACCACCTGCAGTGTTAATGGAAGGATTCCCTTCAAACACTAGCATACTACTCCACCTTCTCCCCTCCTCCCGTCCTCCACACATCAACAACTCTTCAATAAATGTAAGTGACATGTTATTGTACAATATTTGCATGTGTATTTATGTATTCTTTATTCAATTATTTATTATTTAATGTCCAAAAGTTCTAAAAAATATTTTATTTAACTACTTTTGGAAGTCTTGGACGGATTAAATTTATTTCCATTATTTCTTATGGGGAAAATTGATTCGTGTTACATTTGTTTCGTCTTAAGAAATGCCCTCTCTGACGGATTAAAAACGTAAGTCGAGGTACCACTGTATAATGTTTGAGTTGTTATATTTATGTGTGGTTAAATGAAGATTCACTGTCATGGAGAGAAGGACTTGCAAAAAATATTTACAGTTTCATTCTTGGTCTAATGATTTTTAGTGATGTCCAGTGTAATGTCTTTAATTCTGGTGTGTAAAAATACAGTGGACCCCCGAGTTTCGTAAAAACTTCACTCCTGAAGTCTGCTCAAGTGCCATTACTGAACGAATTTACTCCCTTAAGGAAAAATTTCACGTAGGTTAGTCTATTTCAGACCCCCAAAAATACACTTCCACAAGAACTTACAAAATTATACTTACATAATTGCACGATTTCCGGGGTATTCGTTAACCGAGGGTCCACTGTAACAAGAAATAGTAATCTGCATTTTCTTTATATTTTTTTCAGGAAAGTGTGAGGAGGTTAACTCTTCTCTATCCTTGCTGATGGAAGGTATAGGAACAAGACATATTGAATCAACTGCAGTATTTCAGTACATCACAACCAAATATAGACTGACCCTCAAGTAAGTTTATACAGTTATTCGTAATACAAGACCATAACAGTGGAGGGAGCTGTTAGGGCTTTAAACTAGAAAAAGTTAGAGGTATGGGTTATGGGGGGAAAACAGTGAAGTCCCAGTGTAGTAATGTTATGAATTTTAGGGGAACTAGTAATAGGCAGAATAAGGTGGATATTGGAGAGTCAGTGGCACTAGGTGACAAGGACAGCAATAGGTATAGTGGAAAAACAGAAATGAACAAGAAGAGTAAAGAGAAGGGAGGTTTTCTGAACATTTTTTATACTAATAGTCATAGTGCGAGAAATAAGATGGACGAATTGAGATTAGCTGCAAGTGCAAGTAATACAGTGGTACCTCGACTTACGATATTTTTTCATTCCAGAATACTGTTCAAGTGCCATTACCAAACGAATTTATCCCCTTAAGGAATGATATAAAATAGACTAGTCCTTTTAGATTCCCAAAATTACACTTACAAAAGCGTTTAAAAAAATAAACTTACATAAAAGGGTGAGTTTGGGGACCATCGTAAGTCGAGGTACCACTGTATTGATGTTTTTGCATTAACTGAGACGTGGTTTAATATGAAAAATCGGGACATGCCTGCTGAATGTGACAGAACCTACAAGGGAAAATAACCTACTTGACTTGGTTCTGGTAAGCAAGGAAACCCTTGTTAATAATTTAGAAATTACAGACGAACTCGGCACGAGCGACCACAAGTCAATTACCTTTAGCATTGAATGGATGTATGATAGGGATAATTCAGTAACAGTCCCAGACTTTCGCTTAGCAGATTATAATGGGCTTAGAGAACACTTATCAACTGTGGACTGGGGTAACGAAGAGAGCAATCAATATGACAGCTTTCTTAACACTATACAGGCAGCCCAAAGAACATTTATCCCATATAAAGAAATTAGATCAAGTAGAAATGACACAAAATGGATGAATAATAGGCTCAAATATCTTTTAGGGCAGAAGAAAGGAATTTATAGGCACATAAATAGAGGTGAGGGTCATCTTATAAATCAGTATACTGACATTAAGAGGGACGTTAAAAAGGGTATAAGAAAAGCTAAACGGGACTATGAAATTAAAGTTGCTAGGGATTCAAAAACTAAGCCAAAAAGTTTTTTCCAGGTTTATAGAACAAAAGTTAGGGATAAGATAGGTCCCCTTAAAAATAACTCTGGGCAACTTACTGACAAGGAGAATGATATGTGCTCTATTTTTAATAATTATTTTCTCTCGGTTTTCACACAGGAAGACACTAATAATATCCCAGTAATTAATTTTTATAGTGGCCCTGAAGTAGATAAATTATGTAATATCACAGTAACTAGTGAAATGGTTATGAAACAAGTAGACCGACTGAAACAAAATAAATTGCCGGGTCCTGATGAGCTTTTTGCAAGGGTTCTTAAGGAATGCAAAATGGAACTCTGTGAACCAATATCTAACATTTTTTATTTATCTCTTCAAACAGGTGTAGTGTCTGATATGTGGAGGATGGCTAATGTAATTCCTATTTTTAAAGCAGGGGACAAGTCACTACCGTCAAATTACCGCCCAATAAGCCTAACCTCAATTGTAGGCAAATTACTAGAGTCAATTATAGCTGATATTATTAGAAGTCATCTAGATAACCATAATTTGATTAATGATACTCAGCATGGATTCACGAGGGGCCGTTCGTGCCTATCTAATTTCTTTCTTCTTTCAACACATCGGCTGTTTCCTACCGAGGCAGGGTGGCCCAAAAGAAAAAACGAAAGTTTTCTATCTAATTTATTGACCTTTTTTAGTAAAGCTTTTGAGGCTGTTGATCATGATAAAGAATTCGATATTGTTTATTTAGATTTTAGTAAGGCTTTTGATAGAGTACCACACCAGAGACTGTTAAAGAAAGTGGCAGCTCATGGCATTGGGGAAAAGTGCTGTCATGGATCGAGTCATGGCTCACCAATAGAAAGCAGAGAGTGTGCATAAATGGGGTTAAATCCGAGTGGGGATCTGTAACAAGTGGTGTTCCACAGGGATCAGTCTTAGGCCTGTTGTTGTTTATAATATATATCAATGACCTTGATGAGGGAATTACTAGTGATATGAGCAAATTCGCCGATGACACGAAGATAGGTAGGATAATTGATTCAAATGTAGATGTCAGGGAACTTCAGGAGGATTTAGACAAACTCAATTCCTGGTCAGAAAAGTGGCAGATGCAGTTCAATGTAGATAAATGCAAGGTTCTGAAGCTCGGGAGTGTCCATAACCCAAGCACTTATAAGTTAAATAATGTAGAACTTAGCCATACAGATTGCGAAAAGGACTTGGGGGTTATGGTAAGCAGCAACCTTAAACCAAGACAGCAATGCCTAAGCGTACGTAATAAGGCAAACAGATTACTGGGATTTATATCAAGAAGTGTTAGCAACAGAAGTCCAGAGGTTATATTACAGCTTTATACATCGTTAGTAAGGCCTCACCTAGATTACGCAGCTCAGTTCTGGTCTCCATATTACAGAATGGATATTAGTTCGTTAGAAAACATTCGGCGTAGAATGACTAAATTAATACATAGCATTAGAAATCTTCCATATGAAGAAAGATTGAAGACCCTAAAATTACATTCACTTGTAAGACGAAGAATGAGGGGAGACATGATCGAGGTATACAAGTGGAAAATGGGTATTAACAAAGGGGATATAAATAAGGTCTTGAGGATATCTCTCCAAGAGAGAACCCGTAATAATGGATTCAAATTAGATAAGTTTAGATTTAGAAAGGATATAGGAAAGTATTGGTTTGGAAATAGGGTAGTTGATGAGTGGAACAGTCTGCCTAGTAGGGTTATTGAAGCAAGGACCTTGGGTAGTTTCAAATTTAGGTTGGATAAATTCATGAGTGAGAGGGGTTGGATTTGAGTGGGAATTGCACATGAGTAAATCAAATTATCAAAGCTTATTTCTTGGGTTGCATTGAAGATTAGGTTGAACAAATATTCTGTTAGTGGGATGGAATGTGAAGGACCTGCCTAGTATGGGCCAACAGGCCTGCTGCAGTGTTCCTCCTTTCTTATGTTCTTATGTTTCGGACATATCAATACGCCTAAATTCTAGCGGCTTCAAATCAAACAGGAGAAAGCTAGTAGGCCCACATATGAGATAATGGGTCTGTGTGGTCAGTGTGTGCAGTATAAAAAATATCCTGCAGCATGCAGTACATAATGAGAGAAAAAAACTCCGACCATTTTTTTGGATTAAAACGCCGACTTTGAGGTGTATTTTCGTATAGTATTTATGGTTGTATTCTCTTTTTTATGGTCTCATTTGATAGAATGGACAACATACTACAGAAATATAGATGATTGTGATTAGGTTTATGATGAAAACGACCTTGAAATTGAGCTCAAATTAGGAGAAATGTTCGATTTTTGCAAATGTTCAAGAGTAAACAAATCACGCCACGCGTCCAATACACATCAATTGGTGAGTCTAATATTCTTTCACAAGTGCACTGATATTATTTATACCAATTTTACAATAATGCAATAGTCTGCATAACGGTAAATCTTCTATTTTTTATGTGAATAAAAAATCGAAATAGAAACCAAAAGTAATATAAGAGGGGCCTAAAGACGTGACTAATGAACAGATAACATCCTATTTTAGTGCCAGGAATGTCTGCATTGTTTATTCTGGACCCTATTTTGAAATTGACAACTTTTTTTTTTGCATGAAATTGGCCAAATTGCCAATTTCTGATCACTTTTTTGGGTAGTCGAAATCAATAAATTGGTGGTTTCGTGTACTCAATCGATAGAATAAATGGAGTTCTAAAGAAATATCTATGAGTTTGGTCAACTGGAACAATGGAATTTACCGAAAATAGGGCTCAAAGTCGGCAAAATTGCCGATGCGTATATATTGCTGAGATCACTAACTTCGTGAGAGTGTAATTCCGTGAGTTTTCAATCAAATTTCAAACTTTTGGTGTCTTTACCATCAGGAAACGATTCTCTATCATTTCATAAGAAAAAATAATTTATTTAATTTTTTTATATTTTGCGACAACAGGAGAGCACTCAGGATTGAGGGTTGCAACAGTCAAAGGGTTAAAACACTTCCGAGACATAATTTATCAGTACCCTGTTCATGTCTTGACAGATCATGCACCTCTAATACCATTATTCCAGAATAAACAACCTACTGGAAGACTAGCCAGATGGTCTTTGACTATCCAAGAGTTCAATCCTACCTTTGAACACTTGCCTGGCAAGTCAAATGTAGTTGGAGATGCTTTATCGCGTCATGTTAGCGTAGTAACTGCTGATCCTCCGTTTAGTGCTGAGGATGTAAAGAATGCCCAAAGAACAGATCCCTTGTGGTCTGGTGTGACTCGATTCCTGCTCCAGGAAGACCTTATTCTTACTGTGAAGCCACCAGCACCTATCAGTGACTTTGTTATGAACCAAGAATTACTGTATCGCGTAACCGAGCTGGGAACACCTAGTGGAGGAAGATCTGTATAGTATGCTCCTCGTTTAGCAACGATCCGCACGACGGTGTCTCGGGTCCCTATCTCTGTCGTTACGCGAGGAAAGACTGTACATTTTTTAGGTATGAATAAAGGTCAGAGAGCCTGCCGTAAGACCGAGGCGTCAGTAAACGAGTACGTCGCTAAGTGAGGAGAGGCTGTGTATATAAAATATGAAATAACTTTAAACACTTGAAATTTTGGAAAGTTTCCAGACATAATGGAGAGATGCGGTGCTCACAGAGCTCACAGAGAATGTAAACAAACCGGGTAGCCAGAGGTGAGCGTATTAGAAAGTCAGGTGGGGGAGCCGTATAGTGAGTTTTGGTCATAATTTGAAAGGGCCATACTGTATATGACATCTCATTCACACTACGTTCAAGAGTAAAAGGTAGATGGGATACAAGGAGAATGGAATCAGCAAGTAAGAGAGAGGTAAAGGTTTATAAACTGAAGGAGGAGTAAGATATAAATAGCTATTGGAAGAAAAATGGGCTAACCAGACGGCAAGAGAAAGACAGGAAAAAACTGAACACTTTATAGTAAACCAAACAGCAGTTGATACATTATTTTTTTTTGGGGGGATGGGGGGGGATGTGACCCTGCCATGCCATGAGACGGTCAGTGTGTTAAAATGAAATAGTGAATTACTGGTAGAAATGGTGTCACCAAATGAAGGTAAATTTCCATATATGTATGTGAAAATGCACAAAGCATAGGAAATCTGTAATTTACTTCCTTTTACTTCACTTGTCATTTTCCTTAATGTGTAATTGTGAGTATTTTTATTGTTTTTCAGCTATTTGTGTGTGCTGTGTATTTACATGCTTACAAAGTGCAGTCAGCGGTCTCTGGGTAATCATCCACTAGTGGGTCGACTAGCTCAATTTCGCCAACTTTTTCAGGTAAATCTATTTAATTATTTTACAGAATTATGCATTATTTTCGTAAAGTATATTGTATGCATCAAGGACTGATATCCTGTGTTCATCCTGTTTGGCTGGTAATGGTAGTCGAAAGCTAGAAATAATTCCCTCATTATACTTGTACAGTAAAGGTCTGATGAAATGGACTAATAGGGAAAGGGCATGTTTAATTTACCAAAAATTCTGTTAGGTTGAATGTTTCAATTAAGCAGATGTAGTCCTCTTAATTGACCAGACTTGGACAAACTCCCATTAAAACATAATTAGCCCTTTGAGTTGATGGACTACCAGACGTACTAAGAATAAGTTAAAGTACAATACAGTATTACCTGTAAAGGAACAGGTTAAAAGTACAGCACAGTACAATACAATACAATACAGTACAGTACAGTAATTTTTTTTACACACACATAACTCACACATAGAACGAAACTTATGATGACATTTCAATCCGACTTGGATCATTAACCCTTTGAGGGTCCAGAGGCCAAATCTCAGAGTGACAGCCAAGGTGCAAGAATTTAAAAAAAAAAATCTTATAGAATTAACCCTTTCAGGGTTTTCGCCGTACTGGTACAGCTTACGCACCAGGATTATTGACGTACTAGTACGCCTAAATTCTAGTGACCTAAAATCAAGTGGAAACAGGCTGGTAGGCCTAGATGTGAGAGAATGGGTCTGTGCAGTCTGTGTGCGCAGTATAAAATAATCCTGCACCACACAGTGCATAATGAGGAGAAAAAACTCCGACCGTGTTTTTGGTTTAAAACGGCGATTTTTCAGTCTATTTTCGTATGGTATTTATGGTTGTATTCTCGTTTTCTTGGTCTCATTTGATAGAATGGAAGATATATTACAGAAATAGAGATAATTTTGACTCGTTTCACGATGACAAGTACCTTGAAACTGAGCGCAAAGTAGCGAAAATGTTCAATTTTTGCCGATGTTCAAGAATAAACAAATCACGCCATGCGTCCAATACACATCAACTGGCGAGTCTAATATTCTTGCACAAGTACACTGATATTATTTATACCGTTTTTACAATGATGCAGTAGTATACATAACAGAAAGTCTTCTATTTTTTTTGTGATAAAAAAATTCAAAATGGAAAGCAAAAGTAATGTAAGAGGGGCCTGGAGACGTGACTAATGAACAGATAGAATGTTATTTTAGTGCCAGGAATGTCTATCTCATTTATTTTGGACCCTATTTTGAAATTGGCATCTTTTGAAATTTGTGTGAAATTGGCCAAATTGCCAATTTCTGACCACTTTATTGGGTAGTTGAAATCGGTAAATTGGCAGTTTCTTGTACTCAATTGATAAAACAAATAGAATTCTAGCTAAATAGCTATAATTTTAGTAGATTGAAACATTGGAATTGGTCGAAAATAGGGCTCAAAGTGGGCGAAATCGCCAATGCGTAAATATAGTTGATACCGCTAACTTTGCGAGAGCATAATTCTGTTAGTTTTCCATACTTTTGGTGTCATTATGATTGGAAAAAGATTCTCTATCATTTCATAAGAAAAAAAAAAAAAAAATTTTTCCCTCAAAAATTTTTTAACCCTGAGAACGAGTTTGGGAGAGGGCCTCTCGACCCTGAAAGGGTTAAAGATAATATTTTTCTAGAGGTAATAAAACAAAACAAAAAATTCCGATCAGTACTTACCAAGATATAGAGGCGTGAAGTTGACCCTCAGTGAATGGGTGGCGGCAACATCAGCGACTTCCGTAAAGTCGCATTTTTTATTTTACCTTTTTGTTACTTTTTTATTTAATTTTTCTAATATTTTTTTCCAGTAACATTTGTGGCCTGTATAATGTACACAGTAACCACACTAATATTTTAATCATTATAGTGTTTACAAAACTTGTTTACAACAAAAAACATGGAAAAAATTTGTATACGTGTACAGTGGACCCTCGGTTTTCGCCGAAAATTATTTCCAGAATGCTGCTCAAGTGCCATTACCGAACGAATTTACTTCCTTAAGAAATAATGTCACGTAGGTTAGTCTATTTCAGACCCCCAAAAATTCACTTCCACAAGCACTTACGAAAATACACTTACATAAATGTTCGAGTTTGGAGATGACCGAAACCAAGGGACCACTGTATTAGTAATGTTCTGGTATATTTACATATGTCCAGTCACTGGACATGTTCCTAGAACTACTGCTGTTTGTGGAAGTCTTTGAAACAAGGTGTCATGCACAGTGGTGTCTTACATTCCTCGCACATAAACCGAGTGTCTTGTGGCCGTCGTTTTGTTTGTGAACAGACAAAACATCTCTTCTGAAACCATTTCTTCTTAGTTGAAGGAAGCTGTATTTGAAGTTATCACCTTCCTGCCTCAAACGATTGGGTAATCAGTGATCAGTTCGTGGACGGTTTTGTATAGCAGGTGTTGTGACCTGGTACTTCATTATTAGTTGTCTGATGACAGATAAACAAAATTCACCATATGGTGGTCTGTTGCCATTCTTTATATGCAGTGAGCATTGAAATGTCCATGAGATGGAAAAAAATTCATGTACCACTTGTAACTCTTATAACACAATCGCAAAGCCAATTTGCATGTCACATTTGTCAGTCAAATGCATGTTTTGTATAGCCAATCACTGTTGCTGGTTTAAGAATAGGTTCATTTGTCACTCTATCCACCTTGCCACTGTCTTTGATTTCGTTATGGTGAATGGATGTCAACAATGGGACATCTCATTTGTCATGCCACATTAATGCCATAATGTCATTGGCAGCAAACACCTGCACCTCACCACTACGAGTGCCTGTGTTGAACCTAGGTATATGTTTACGATTAGAATGCACTGTGTCACACGCGTCTGTCATGTTCAATCGCAAGAAATTACTGAGTAAGGGGCTATGTACCAGTTATCAGTACAGTGGACCCCGAGTTTCGATCACCTCAAACTCGAACAATTATGTAAGTGTATTATTGTAAGTGCTTTTGTGAGTGTATTTTGGGGGTCTGAAATGGACTAACCTACTTTACATTATTCCCTAAAGGAGCAAATTCGCTCTGCAATGGCACTTGAACAGCCTTCTGAACGAATTATGGCCGAAACCCGGGGGTCCACTGTACTATACAGTGGTACCTCGAAAGTACGATGGTCCCCAAAATCGCCCTTTATGTAAGTTTATTTTTAAATGCTTTTGTAAGTATATTTTGGGGGTGTAAAAGGACTAGTCTATTTTACATTATTCCTTATGGGGATAAATTCTTGGTAATGGCACTTGAACAGCATTCTCGAACGAAAAATATCAGAACTCAGGTACCACTGTATACAGTGGTACTCGACTTACGATGCTATCATCTTACGTTATATTCGATAACCGATATTTATAACGTAAGAAATTTGAATGCGACTTACGTTGTTTGATTGCTCGACATTCGCACCGGACGGTAACCGCTGGCGCCCAGCTGAGCGCACTCCGGGGAGCGTCAGTGTGCTATTGTTTACAAGTGAGAGCGACCACCCACCCACACCCACGCATTCATACCAGTATATTGTCATTATTCCACTGTTTTTAGTGCTTGCAACTGCTAAATAAGCCACCATGGGCCCCAAGAAAGCTCCTAGTGCCAAGCCTGTGGTAAAGAATGTGCAGGGAGGAAGCATTCATGCAGGGAGTGTAGCATTTATGCAGGGAGTGTAGCAGGCATGCAGGGAGTGTAGCAAAGATGCAGAGAGTGTAGCAGGCATGCAGGGAGTGTAGCAGGCATGCAGGGAGTGTAGCAAAGATGCAGGGAGTGTAGCAAAGATGCAGGGAGTGTAGCAGGGATGCAGGGAGTGTAGCAAGGATGCAGGGAGTGTAGCAGGGATGCAGGGAGCATAGCAAGGATGCAGGGAGTGTAGCAAGGATGCAGGGAGTGTAGCAAGGATGCAGGGAGTGTAGCAAGGATGCAGGGAGTGTAGCAAGGATGCAGGGAGTGTAGCAAGGATGCAGGGAGTGTAGCAAGGATGCAGGGAGGTAGCAAGGATGCAGGGAGTGTAGCAAGGATGCGGGGAGTGTAGAAGGATGCAGGGAGTGTAGATCAGCAGGGAGTGTAGCATTCATGCAGGGAGTGTAGCATTCATGCAGGGAGTGTAGCATTCATGCAGGAGTGTAGCATTCATGCAGGAGTGTAGCATTCAAAAAAAAAGGCCAGTAACCCCAAAAAAGAACTTGGTACCTGCAGTGTTAATGGAAGGGATTCCCCTTCCAAACACTAGCATACTACTCCACCTTTCTCCCCTCCCCGTCCTCCACAAATCAACAACTCTTCAATAAATGTAAGTGACATGTTATTGTTCAATATTTGCATGCTTATTTAGATATTCTTTATTAAATTATTTATTATTTAATGTCCAAAGTTCTAAAAATATTTTATTTAACTATTTTTGGAAGTCTTGGACTGGATTAAATTTATTTCCATTATTTCTTATGGGGAAAATTGATTCGTCTAACGATTGTTTCGCCTTAAGATATGCCCTCTCTGACGGATTAATATCGTAAGTCGAGGTACCACTGTATGTATAATGTATGCCCCTTACAAGATATGGTGCCACATTTCCCACTATGTCACCCAAGATACCCAAACATCTTGGTATCTTCCCGTGTTTTACTTCCTGTGTATACCATTATGTCCAATACCAGGCCACTGTCACAGCCACAGAGTACAAACAGTTTTATACTAAAGAGTTTCCTTGCTCGGTATATACTGATTGAACAACAGTCTACCTTTGAACAAAATCAAAGACTCGTCAATTACAAGATTCTTGGACGGATAAAAGTACAGTGGTCCCTCGACTATCAGTCATAATCCGTTCCAGGAGCTAGACCTTAACTTGAATTACTCGAAACCTTATTTCCATAAGAAATAATGTAAATACAATTAATCCGTTTCAGACACCCAAAAATATTCACAAAAATTAATTTTGTAAAGATTAACTATACTTTTACATACACAAACTAACATTATTAACACAAAATAATAATACATAAATAATAAATAACATAATAATAAATAACATTTACTTACCTTTATTGAAGAGAGTTGCTGGCATTGATCCACACCCCCAACAACTTCACAACCTTATCCACTGTTTTCGATCTATTTTTCGTAACATATCAACACCTTGCAACATTAGCTTCCTTGATTTCTTTTCTTGCCAGGATAGAGGGGATAATAGATGTGTTTTGTTGTACATCCTGGCAAGCTCACCACACGTACGCCACTCATATTTTTCTACAATCTCCTTCTTCACTGCGATGGTGTTCCTCACTTTCTTTACCACAGGGGTGCCACTAGGAAGCTTCTTGGACCCATAGTGACTTATTTCACAGTGACAATCACTAAACCAGCAATAAACACAACAAAGTTATTGTGAATTTTTGAAAGAGCACGCTGGGTAATGTTCTCTCAATGGTAAACAACGCTAGACTGGCATCCTGCGCGGCGAGGCGCAAGCGCGGGCAGGTGGACAGGTCTGGTAAGACCGATACAATGGGGAATGACCGATACACAAGGGAAACATTGACCAAAAAAGTGCTGGAAACTCGAATCACCGATATTCGAATCCTCAAACACGGGGACCACTGTACAGTGGACCCTCGGTTTTCGTACAGCCCCAACTCGAACAATTATGTAAGGTATTTTTGTAAGTGCTTTTGTAAGTGTATTTTTGGTGGTCTGAAACGACTAATCTAATTTACATTCATCCTTATGGGAACAAATTCATTCGGTAACGGCACTCCAACAGCATTCTGGAAAGAATTATTGACAAAACCAAGGGTCCACTGTACTTGTTAAATTTTTTGTTTGATACATAAAAATTTTTTAATCTTGTATAACCTGTCATTTCTGTGGGGCCTTTTTTGTCAGAGAAGTGCAACGTACGTAACAAAAGATAAATCTGTTCACTGTGATATCACTGAAGGCCGGGTAGAAATTAGCGATTTCCCCAGTATGTTTTATACAGTGAACCCCGGTTTTTTAAACAGTGTATTCGAACTTAACTTTTTTGGTCAAAAATATTGGCTTGGTACGCTTTTTAATTGGTAATAGTGATTCGCCTGAACACGTTTGAGCGGCCCCCAGGGGCCATTGTTTTTAGCCAGAAGCACGATCCCCCCCTTCATACGATCTTTCAATACAGGTCTCCTCCACATTCGGAGTTCCACTTTCGGGGTTTGAACACGAATCCCCAGCTGTCCAATCATATTTATGTTGAGGGCTTTGAAGGTGATGAAAAAATTTATAGGGGCATAATTCCCTACAAAACTCTGTTTTAGAATGAAGAGGAAACAGTCTCGTTCCCCATCACAATGTTCTTACAAGGAAGCCCCCCAAAAGTCCCCATCCCTTTTTGCCCTTGGGGCCAGAGTTTTTAATTTCAGAATGAAGGTGGGGTTAAAAAGGTTTAACAGTGTTCCTCCTTTTTTATAAGAACATAAGAAAGGAGGAACACTGCAGCGGGGCCGTTGGCCCATACTAGGCAGGTCCTTACATTCCATCCCCAACAGAATATTTTTCAACCTAATTTTCAATGCTACCCAAGAAATAATTTGATAATTTTTTTACTCATGTGCAATTCCCACTAAATCCAACCCCCTCACTCATGAATTTATCCAACCTAAATTTAAAATACCCAAGGCCCTTTTCTTCAAAAACCCCTACTAGGCAGACTGTTCCCCTCATCAACTACCCTATTTCCAAACAAATACTTTCCTATATCCTTCTAAATCTAAACTTATCTAACTTAAACCCCCTTATTGGGGTTCTCTTGGAGAGATACCTCAAGACCTTATTTATATCCCCTTTGTTTCCCATTTTCCACTTGTATACCCATCATGTCTCCCTCATTCTACGTCTTACAAGTGAATGTAATTTAAGGGTCTTCAATCTTTCTTCGTAAGGAAGATTTCTAATGTTATGTATTAATTTAGTCATTCTACGCTGAATGTTTTCTAACGAATTTATGTCCATTCTGTAATAGGGAGACCAGAACTGAGCTGCGTAATCTAGGTGAGGCCTTATAATGATGTGTAAAGCTGTAATATAACCTCTGGACTTCTGTTGCTAACATTTTTGATATAAATCCCAGTAATTTTTTTTGCCTTATTACGTACGCTTAGGCATTGCTGTCTTGGTTTATGGTTGCTGCTTACCATCCCCCCCAAGTTTTTCCCGCAATCTGTATGGCTAAGTTCTACGTTATTTAACTTATAAGTGCTTGGGTTATGGACACTCCGAGCTTAGAACCTTGCATTTATCTACATTGAACTGCATCTGCCACTTTTCTGACCACGAATTAAGTTTGTCTAAATCTTCCTGAAGTTCTATGACATCTATGTTTAATCAATTTACCTATCTTCATGTCGTCGGCGAATTTGCTCATATCACTAGTAATTTCCCCCGTCAAGGTAATTGATATATATTATAAATAACAACGGGCCTAAGACTGATCCCCGCGGAACACCACATGTTACAAGTCCCCATTCGGATTTAACCCCATTTATGCACACTTTGCTTCCTATTGGTGAGCCATGACTCGATCCATGACAGCACTTTTCCCCAATGCCATGAGCTGCCACTTTCTTTAACAGTCTCTGGTGCGGTACTCTATCAAAAGCCTTACTAAAGTCTAAATAAACAATATCGAATTTTATCGTGATCAAGAGCCTCAAAAGTTTATGAAGAAGGTTAATAAATTAGATAGGCAGGAACGGCCCCCCGTGAACCATGCTGAGTATCATTAATCAAATTATGGTTATCTAATTGACTTAGTAATTTGCCACAATTAGGTCAGGCTTATTGGGGGTAATTTGACGATAGTGACTTGTCCCCCGCTTTAAAATAGGAATTACATTAGCCATCTTCCCATATCAGACACTACACCTGTTTGAAGAGATAAATTAAAAATGTTAGATAATAGTTCACAGAGTTGCATTTTTCATTTAAAACCCCTTTCAAAAGCTCATCAGGGGCCGGCGATTTATTTTGTTTCAGTCGGTCTAGTTGTTTCATAACCATTTCGCTAGTGACTGTGATATTACATAATTTATCTTCTTTTGGGCCTCTTTAAAAATTTAAATTTCTGGGATATTATTAGTGTCTTCCTGTGTGAAAAACCGAGAGAAAATAATTATTAAAAATAGAGCACATATATTTCCCTTTTTAGTAAGATACCCAGAGTTATTTTTAAGGGGGCCTATCTTATCCCTAACTTTTGTTCTATAAACCTGAAAAACTTTTGGGGTAGTTTTTTTTAAACCCTAGCAACTTTAATTTCATAGTCCCGTTTAGCTTTTCTTATACCCTTTTAATGTCCCCCCTTTAAAGTCCGTATATGATTTATAAGAGACCCCCACCCCTTTTTTACGCCTATAAATTCCTTTTTTTTTGCCCTAAAAGATACTTGAGCCTATTATTCATCCATTTTTTGGGGCATTTCTACTTGATCTAATTTCTTTTATACGGGGTAAATGTTCTTTGGGCAGCCTGTATAGTGTTAAGAAAACTGTCATATTGATCCCTCCTTTGTCACCCCAGTCCACAGTTGATAAGGTTTTTAAGTCCATTATAATCTTATTTTTTTTATTTTTTATTAACACATCGGCCGATTCCCACCAAGGCAGGGTGGCCCGAAAAGAAAACTTTCATCATCATTCCCCCCATCACTGTCTTGCCAGAGGTGTGCTTTACACTACAGTTATAAAACTGCAACATTAACCCCCCCTCCTTCAGAGTGCAGAAACTGTATTTCCCCATCTCCAGGACTCAAGCCCGGGCCTGCCGGTTTCCCTGAATCCCTTCATAAATGTTACTTGCTCACACTCCAACAGCACGTCAAGTATTAAAACCATTTGTCTCCATTCACTCCTCTCAAATACCCACACATGCTTGCTGAAGCCCAAACCCCCCTCGCACACAAACTTCCTTTACCCTCCTCCAACCTTTCCTGGCCGCCCCCTACCCCCCTTTCCCCCTCCACTACAGATTTATACACTGGGTTATTCTGTCTCGTTCCATTCTCTACATGTCCGAACCACCTCAACAACCCCTCCTCAGCTCTCTGGATAATAGTTTTGGTAACCCCCACCTCCTCCTAATTTCCAAACCCCAAAATCTCTGCATTATATTCACACCACACATTGACCTCAGACATGACATCTCCACTGCCTCCAGCCTTCTCCTCGGCAACATTCATCACCCATGCTTCACACCCATATAAGAGTGTTGGATAACTATACTCTCATACTTTCCCCTTCTTTACTTCCATGGACAAAGTTTTGTCTCCAAAGACTCAAGTGCTCCACTCACCCTTTTTCCCTCATAAACTATGATTCACCTCATCCTTCATAGACCCATCGGGACATGTCCATCCCAAAATATCTGAATACATTCACCTCCTCCATACTCTCCCTCCAATCTGATATCCAATCTTTCGTCACCTAATTTTTTTGTTATCCTCATCACCTTCCCCTTTTCCATATTCACTTTCAATTTTTTTTTTACACACCCTACCAAATTCATCCACCAACCTCTGCAACTTCTCTTCAGAATCTCCCAAAACCACAGGCATCAGCAAAGCATCTGTGACAACTCCCACTTTGTATTTAATTTTTATTTTTTAACCCCACACCTTTTGCCAAGCCCCTCGATTCACTTCTCTTAAAACCCCCCCTCTATAAATATATTGAAAAACCCTGGTGACATCACACATCCTTGTCTAAGGCCCACTTTTACTAGGAAATAGTCCCCTTCCCTCCTACACACTCTAACTTGAGCCTCACTTTCCTCATAAAAACTCTTCACTGCTTTCAGTAACCTATCTCCTATTCCATACACCTGCAACATCTGCCACATTCCCCCCTATCCCCCCTATCATATGCCTTTTCCAAATCCATAAATGCCAAAAAAAACCCTTTACCCTTATCCAAATACTGTTCCCCTATATGTTTCACTGAAACACTTGGTCTACACCCCCCCTACCTTTCCTAAAGCCCCTTTTTCATCTGCTATCCTGCTTTCTGTCTTACCCTAATTCTTTCAAAAAAACTCTACCATACACTTTACCAGGTACACTAACAGACTTTTCCCCCATAATTTTTGATTTTTTTTTCCCCCCTTTCCCTTTTTACAAAAGGAACAAAAACGCTTCTCTGCCAATCCCTAGGTACCTTACCCTCTTCCATACATTTATTAAATAATAGCACTAACCACTCCAAAAATATATCCCCCCCTGCTTTTAACATTTCTATCTTTATCCCATCAACCCACCCCCCCCTTTCATTCTACCCACTGCCTCACAACTTCCACCACACTCACAACTGGCTCTTCCACCTCCACAAGATGTTACCCCTTTTCCCTATCCAAATACAGCTTCCCCGCTTCATCAAATTTAACAACTCATAAAATTTCCCTCCATCTTCCTACTTTAATTCCTTTTTAAAATCCCCTTATTTTTAACTGTCAAATCCTTTGTTCCCTGGCTTCCCCCAAATTAAATTCCTCCAAAACTTTTTTTTATTTTCAACAAAATTTTTGATAAATCTCCCCATTTCCCCCTTTCTTTTTACATTGCTTCACCACTTCAACCCCTTTTTTCTCCATATACTCCCCCTCCTTTCATCATCTACTTTGAAAAACCCCAAAGCTAATTTTTTTCCCCTTTCTACTCTCTTTACATCATCATTC
>WNWK01009885.1:0-47702 GCA_009830355.1 Cherax destructor | reverse complement strand
AATAGAAACCAAAAGTAATATAAGAGGGCCTAAAGACGTGACTAATGAACAGATAACATCCTATTTTAGTGCCAGGAATGTCTGCATTGTTTATTCTGGACCCTATTTTGAAATTGACAACTTTTTTTTTTGCATGAAATTGGCCAAATTGCCAATTTCTGATCACTTTTTTGGGTAGTCGAAATCAATAAATTGGTGGTTTCGTGTACTCAATCGATAGAATAAATGGAGTTCTAAAGAAATATCTATGAGTTTGGTCAACTGGAACAATGGAATTTACCGAAAATAGGGCTCAAAGTCGGCAAAATTGCCGATGCGTATATATTGCTGAGATCACTAACTTCGTGAGAGTGTAATTCCGTGAGTTTTCAATCAAATTTCAAACTTTTGGTGTCTTTACCATCAGGAAACGATTCTCTATCATTTCATAAGAAAAAATAATTTATTTAATTTTTTTATATTTTGCGACAACAGGAGAGCACTCAGGATTGAGGTTGCAACAGTCAAAGGGTTAAAACACTTCCGAGACATAATTTATCAGTACCCTGTTCATGTCTTGACAGATCATGCACCTCTAATACCATTATTCCAGAATAAACAACCTACTGGAAGACTAGCCAGATGGTCTTTGACTATCCAAGAGTTCAATCCTACCTTTGAACACTTGCCTGGCAAGTCAAATGTAGTTGGAGATGCTTTATCGCGTCATGTTAGCGTAGTAACTGCTGATCCTCCGTTTAGTGCTGAGGATGTAAAGAATGCCCAAAGAACAGATCCCTTGTGGTCTGGTGTGACTCGATTCCTGCTCCAGGAAGACCTTATTCTTACTGTGAAGCCACCAGCACCTATCAGTGACTTTGTTATGAACCAAGAATTACTGTATCGCGTAACCGAGCTGGGAACACCTAGTGGAGGAAGATCTGTATAGTATGCTCCTCGTTTAGCAACGAATTCGCTTACCGACGGTGTCTCGGGTCCCTATCTCTGTCGTTACGCGAGGAAAGACTGTACATTTTTAGGTATGAATAAAGGTCAGAGAGCCTGCCGTAAGACCGAGGCGTCAGTAAACGAGTACGTCGCTAAGTGAGGAGAGGCTGTGTATATAAAATATGAAATAACTTTAAACACTTGAAATTTTGGAAAGTTTCCAGACATAATGGAGAGATGCGGTGCTCACAGAGCTCACAGAGAATGTAAACAAACCGGGTAGCCAGAGGTGAGCGTATTAGAAAGTCAGGTGGGGGAGCCGTATAGTGAGTTTTGGTCATAATTTGAAAGGGCCATACTGTATATGACATCTCATTCACACTACGTTCAAGAGTAAAAGGTAGATGGGATACAAGGAGAATGGAATCAGCAAGTAAGAGAGAGGTAAAGGTTTATAAACTGAAGGAGGAGTAAGATATAAATAGCTATTGGAAGAAAAATGGACTAACCAGACGGCAAGAGAAAGACAGGAAAAAACTGAACACTTTATAGTAAACCAAACAGCAGTTGATACATTTTTTTTTTTTGGGGGGATGGGGGGGGATGTGACCCTGCCATGCCATGAGACGGTCAGTGTGTTAAAATGAAATAGTGAATTACTGGTAGAAATGGTGTCACCAAATGAAGGTAAATTTCCATATATGTATGTGAAAATGCACAAAGCATAGGAAATCTGTAATTTACTTCCTTTTACTTCACTTGTCATTTTTCCTTAATGTGTAATTGTGAGTATTTTTATTGTTTTTCAGCTATTTGTGTGTGCTGTGTATTTACATGCTTACAAAGTGCAGTCAGCGGTCTCTGGGTAATCATCCACTAGTGGGTCGACTAGCTCAATTTCGCCAACTTTTTCAGGTAAATCTATTTAATTATTTTACAGAATTATGCATTATTTTCGTAAAGTATATTGTATGCATCAAGGACTGATATCCTGTGTTCATCCTGTTTGGCTGGTAATGGTAGTCGAAAGCTAGAAATAATTCCCTCATTATACTTGTACAGTAAAGGTCTGATGAAATGGACTAATAGGGAAAGGGCATGTTTAATTTACCAAAAATTCTGTTAGGTTGAATGTTTCAATTAAGCAGATGTAGTCCTCTTAATTGACCAGACTTGGACAAACTCCCATTAAAACATAATTAGCCCTTTGAGTTGATGGACTACCAGACGTACTAAGAATAAGTTAAAGTACAATACAGTATTACCTGTAAAGGAACAGGTTAAAAGTACAGCACAGTACAATACAATACAATACAGTACAGTACAGTAATTTTTTACACACACATAACTCACACATAGAAGCGAAACTTATGATGACATTTCAATCCGACTTGGATCATTAACCCTTTGAGGGTCCAGAGGCCAAATCTCAGAGTGACAGCCAAGGTGCAAGAATTTAAAAAAAAATCTTATAGAATTAACCCTTTCAGGGTTTTCGCCGTACTGGTACAGCTTACGCACCAGGATTATTGACGTACTAGTACGCCTAAATTCTAGTGACCTAAAATCAAGTGGAAACAGGCTGGTAGGCCTAGATGTGAAGAATGGGTCTGTGCAGTCTGTGTGCGCAGTATAAAATAATCCTGCACCACACAGTGCATAATGAGAGAAAAACTCCGACCGTGTTTTTGGTTTAAAACGGCGTTTTTTCAGTCTATTTTCGTATGGTATTTATGGTTGTATTCTCGTTTTCTTGGTCTCATTTGATAGAATGGAAGATATATTACAGAAAAAGAGATAATTTTGACTCGTTTCACGATGACAAGTACCTTGAAACTGAGCGCAAAGTAGCGAAAATGTTCAATTTTTGCCGATGTTCAAGAATAAACAAATCACGCCATGCGTCAATACACATCAACTGGCGAGTCTAATATTCTTGCACAAGTACACTGATATTATTTATACCGTTTTTACAATGATGCAGTAGTATACATAACAGAAAGTCTTCTATTTTTTGTGATAAAAAATTCAAAATGGAAAGCAAAAGTAATGTAAGAGGGCCTGGAGACGTGACTAATGAACAGATAGAATGTTATTTTAGTGCCAGGAATGTCTATCTCATTTATTTTGGACCCTATTTTGAAATTGGCATCTTTTGAAATTTGTGTGAAATTGGCCAAATTGCCAATTTCTGACCACTTTATTGGGTAGTTGAAATCGGTAAATTGGCAGTTTCTTGTACTCAATTGATAAAACAAATAGAATTCTAGCTAAATAGCTATAATTTTAGTAGATTGAAACATTGGAATTGGTGAAAATAGGGCTCAAAGTGGGCGAAATCGCCAATGCGTAAATATAGTTGATACCGCTAACTTTGCGAGGCATAATTCTGTTAGTTTTCCATACTTTTGGTGTCATTATGATTGGAAAAAGATTCTCTATCATTTCATAAGAAAAAAAAAAAAAATTTCCCTCAAAAATTTTTAACCCTGAGAACGAGTTTGGGAGAGGGCCTCTCGACCCTGAAAGGGTTAAAGATAATATTTTCTAGAGGTAATAAAACAAAACAAAAATTCCGATCAGTACTTACCAAGATATGAGGCGTGAAGTTGACCCTCAGTGAATGGGTGGCGGCAACATCAGCGACTTCCGTAAAGTCGCATTTTTATTTTACCTTTTTGTTACTTTTTTATTTAATTTTTCTAATATTTTTTTCCAGTAACATTTGTGGCCTGTATAATGTACACAGTAACCACACTAATATTTTAATCATTATAGTGTTTACAAAACTTGTTTACAACAAAAAACATGGAAAAAATTTGTATACGTGTACAGTGGACCCTCGGTTTTCGCCGAAAATTATTTCCAGAATGCTGCTCAAGTGCCATTACCGAACGAATTTACTTCCTTAAGAAATAATGTCACGTAGGTTAGTCTATTTCAGACCCCCAAAAATTCACTTCCACAAGCACTTACGAAAATACACTTACATAAATGTTCGAGTTTGGAGATGACCGAAAACCAAGGGACCACTGTATTAGTAATGTTCTGGTATATATTTACATATGTCCAGTCACTGGACATGTTCCTAGAACTACTGCTGTTTGTGGAAGTCTTTGAAACAAGGTGTCATGCACAGTGGTGTCTTACATTCCTCGCACATAAACCGAGTGTCTTTGTGGCCGTCGTTTTGTTTGTGAACAGACAAAACATCTCTTCTGAAACCATTTCTTCTTAGTTGAAGGAAGCTGTATTATGAAGTTATCACCTTCCTGCCTCAAACGATTGGGTAATCAGTGATCAGTTCGTGGACGGTTTTGTATAGCAGGTGTTGTGACCTGGTACTTCATTATTAGTTGTCTGATGACAGATAAACAAAATTCACCATATGGTGGTCTGTTGCCATTCTTTATATGCAGTGAGCATTGAAATGTCCATGAGATGGAAAAAAAAATTCATGTACCACTTGTAACTCTTACGAACACAATCGCAAAGCCAATTTGCATGTCACATTTGTCAGTCAAATGCATGTTTTGTATAGCCAATCACTGTTGCTGGTTTAAGAATAGGTTCATTTGTCACTCTATCCACCTTGCCACTGTCTTTGATTTCGTTATGGTGAATGGATGTCAACAATGGGACATCTCATTTGTCATGCCACATTAATGCCATAATGTCATTGGCAGCAAACACCTGCACCTCACCACTACGAGTGCCTGTGTTGAACCTAGGTATATGTTTACGATTAGAATGCACTGTGTCACACGCGTCTGTCATGTTCAATCGCAAGAAATTACTGAGTAAGGGGCTTATGTACCAGTTATCAGTACAGTGGACCCCCGAGTTTCGATCACCTCAAAACTCGAACAATTATGTAAGTGTATTATTGTAAGTGCTTTTGTGAGTGTATTTTTGGGGGTCTGAAATGGACTAACCTACTTTACATTATTCCTTAAAGGAGCAAATTCGTTCGGTAATGGCACTTGAACAGCCTTCTGGAACGAATTATGGCCGAAACCCGGGGGTCCACTGTACTATACAGTGGTACCTCGAGTTACGATGGTCCCCAAAATCGCCCTTTTATGTAAGTTTATTTTTTTAAATGCTTTTGTAAGTATATTTTTGGGGGTGTAAAAGGACTAGTCTATTTTACATTATTCCTTATGGGGATAAATTCGTTTGGTAATGGCACTTGAACAGCATTCTCGAACGAAAAAATATCGTAACTCGAGGTACCACTGTATACAGTGGTACCTCGACTTACGATGCTATCATCTTACGTTATATTCGATAACCGATATTTATAACGTAAGAAATTTGAATGCGACTTACGTTGTTTGATTCGTCTACCGACATTCGTACCGGACGTGTCCGCTTGGCGCCCAGCTGAGCGCGCACTCCAGGGAGCGTCAGTGTGCTATTGTTTACAAGTGAGAGCGACCACCCACCCACACCCACGCATTCATACCAGTATATTGTCATTATTCCACTGTTTTTAGTGCTTGCAACTGCTAAATAAGCCACCATGGGCCCCAAGAAAGCTCCTAGTGCCAAGCCTGTGGTAAAGAATGTGCAGGGAGTGAAGCATTCATGCAGGGAGTGTAGCATTTATGCAGGGAGTGTAGCAGGCATGCAGGGAGTGTAGCAAAGATGCAGAGAGTGTAGCAGGCATGCAGGGAGTGTAGCAGGCATGCAGGGAGTGTAGCAAAGATGCAGGGAGTGTAGCAAAGATGCAGGGAGTGTAGCAGGGATGCAGGGAGTGTAGCAAGGATGCAGGGAGTGTAGCAGGGATGCAGGGAGCATAGCAAGGATGCAGGGAGTGTAGCAAGGATGCAGGGAGTGTAGCAAGGATGCAGGGAGTGTAGCAAGGATGCAGGGAGTGTAGCAAGGATGCAGGGAGTGTAGCAAGGATGCAGGGAGTGTAGCAAGGATGCAGGGAGTGTAGCAAGGATGCAGGGAGTGTAGCAAGGATGCAGGGAGTGTAGTAGGATGCAGGGAGTGTAGCATTCATGCAGGGAGTGTAGCATTCATGCAGGGAGTGTAGCATTCATGCAGGGAGTGTAGCATTCATGCAGGGAGTGTAGCATTCATGCAGGGTGTAGCATTCAAAGAAAAGGCCAGTAACCCCAGAAAAGAACTTGGTACCTGCAGTGTTAATGGAAGGATTCCCTTCCAAACACTAGCATACTACTCCACCTTCTCCCCTCCTCCCGTCCTCCACACATCAACAACTCTTCAATAAATGTAAGTGACATGTTATTGTTCAATATTTGCATGCTTATTTAGATATTCTTTATTAAATTATTTATTATTTAATGTCCAAAAGTTCTAAAAAATATTTTATTTAACTACTTTTGGAAGTCTTGGACGGATTAAATTTATTTCCATTATTTCTTATGGGGAAAATTGATTCGTCTAACGATTGTTTCGTCTTAAGATATGCCCTCTCTGACGGATTAATATCGTAAGTCGAGGTACCACTGTATGTATAATGTATGCCCCTTACCAAGATATGGTGCCATCATTGTTCTCACTATGTCACCCAAGATACCCAATAACATCTTGGTATCTTCCCGTGTTTTACTTCCTGTGTATACCATTATGTCCAATACCAGGCCACTGTCACAGCCACAGAGTACAAACAGTTTTATACTAAAGAGTTTCCTCTTGCTCGGTATATACTGATTGAACAACAGTCTACCTTTGAACAAAATCAAAGACTCGTCAATTACAAGATTCTTGGACGGATAAAAGTACAGTGGTCCCTCGACTATCAGTCATAATCCGTTCCAGGAGCTAGACCTTAACTTGAATTACTCGAAACCTTATTTCCCATAAGAAATAATGTAAATACAATTAATCCGTTTCAGACACCCAAAAATATTCACAAAAAATTAATTTTGTAAAGATTAACTATACTTTTACATACACAAACTAACATTATTAACACAAAATAATAATACATAAATAATAAATAACATAATAATAAATAACATTTACTTACCTTTATTGAAGAGAGTTGCTGGCATTGATCCACACCCCCAACAACTTCACAACCTTATCCACTGTTTTCGATCTATTTTTCGTTAACATATCAACACCTTTTGCAACATTAGCTTCCTTGATTTCTTTTCTCTTTGCCAGGATAGAGGGGATAATAGATGTGTTTTTGTTGTACATCCTGGCAAGCTCACTCACACGTACGCCACTCATATTTTTCTACAATCTCCTTCTTCACTGCGATGGTGTTCCTCACTTTCTTTACCACAGGGGTGCCACTAGGAAGCTTCTTTGGACCCATAGTGACTTATTTCACAGTGACAATCACTAAACCAGCAATAAACACAACAAAGTTATTGTGAATTTTTGAAAGAGCACGCTGGGTAATGTTCTCTCAATGGTAAACAACGCTAGACTGGCATCCTGCGCGGCGAGGTGCGCAAGCGCGGGCAGGTGGACAGGTCTGGTACGGACCGATACAATGGGGAATGACCGATACACAAGGGAAACATTGACCAAAAAAAGTGCTGGAAACTCGAAATCACCGATATTCGGAATCCCCGAAACACGAGGGACCACTGTACAGTGGACCCTCGGTTTTCGTACAGCTCCCAACTCGAACAATTATGTAAGTGTATTTTTGTAAGTGCTTTTGTAAGTGTATTTTTGGTGGTCTGAAACGACTAATCTAATTTACATTCATCCTTATGGGAACAAATTCATTCGGTAACGGCACTCCAACAGCATTCTGGAAAGAATTATTGACAAAAACCAAGGGTCCACTGTACTTGTTGAACTTTTGTTTCAGATACATAAAAACATTTCTAATCTTGTATAACCTGTCATTTCTGTCAGGCCTTGTTTTGTCAGAGAAGTGCAACGTACGTAACAATAAGATAAATCTGTTCACTGTGATATCACTGAAGGCCGGGGTAGAAATTAGCGCATCTGTGGACCAGTATGATTTTATACAGTGAACCCCCGGATTTTGTAATACAGTGTATTCGGTAATCTTAACTTTTTTTGGTCAAAAATATTGGCTTGGTGATCGTCATTTAACTTGGTAATAGTGATTCGTCCTGAACACGTTTGAGCGGCCCTCAGTGTGCCATTGTTTATCAGCCAGTAAGCACGATCCCACGCATTCATACGATACATTTCGTAATACAGGTCTCCCTCCACATTCGCGAGTTCCACTTTCGCGGGCTTTGAACATTCGCGAATCCCCAGCTGTCCAATCATATTTATGTTGAGGGCTTTGAAGGTGATGAACGACATTGATAGGAGCATAATTCCCTACAAAACTCTGTTTGTAGATATGAAGAGGAAACAGTCTCAGTTGCCCATCACAATGTTCTTCACAAGGAAGCCTGCTACTACAGTCCCCATCCCTTTATCTGAAACCCTTGGGGCCAGCAGTGTTTTGAATTTCAGAATGAAGGTGGGGGTTTAGGCCAATAGGCCTACTACAGTGTTCCTCCTTTCTTATAAGAACATAAGAAAGGAGGAACACTGCAGCAGGCCTGTTGGCCCATACTAGGCAGGTCCTTCACATTCCATCCCACTAACAGAATATTTGTTCAACCTAATTTTCAATGCTACCCAAGAAATAAGCTTTGATAATTTTATTTACTCATGTGCAATTCCCACTCAAATCCAACCCCTCTCACTCATGAATTTATCCAACCTAAATTTAAAACTACCCAAGGTCCTTGCTTCAATAACCCTACTAGGCAGACTGTTCCACTCATCAACTACCCTATTTCCAAACAAATACTTTCCTATATCCTTTCTAAATCTAAACTTATCTAACTTGAATCCATTATTGCGGGTTCTCTCTTGGAGAGATACCCTCAAGACCTTATTTATATCCCCTTTGTTAATACCCATTTTCCACTTGTATACCTCGATCATGTCTCCCCTCATTCTACGTCTTACAAGTGAATGTAATTTAAGGGTCTTCAATCTTTCTTCGTAAGGAAGATTTCTAATGTTATGTATTAATTTAGTCATTCTACGCTGAATGTTTTCTAACGAATTTATGTCCATTCTGTAATATGGAGACCAGAACTGAGCTGCGTAATCTAGGTGAGGCCTTACTAATGATGTGTAAAGCTGTAATATAACCTCTGGACTTCTGTTGCTAACACTTCTTGATATAAATCCCAGTAATCTATTTGCCTTATTACGTACGCTTAGGCATTGCTGTCTTGGTTTATGGTTGCTGCTTACCATCACCCCCAAGTCTTTCTCGCAATCTGTATGGCTAAGTTCTACGTTATTTAACTTATAAGTGCTTGGGTTATGGACACTCCCGAGCTTCAGAACCTTGCATTTATCTACATTGAACTGCATCTGCCACTTTTCTGACCACGAATTAAGTTTGTCTAAATCTTCCTGAAGTTCTATGACATCTATGTTTGAATCAATTATCCTACCTATCTTCATGTCGTCGGCGAATTTGCTCATATCACTAGTAATTCCCACGTCAAGGTAATTGATATATATTATAAATAACAACGGGCCTAAGACTGATCCCTGCGGAACACCACATGTTACAAGTCCCCATTCGGATTTAACCCCATTTATGCACACTCTCTGCTTCCTATTGGTGAGCCATGACTCGATCCATGACAGCACTTTTCCCCCAATGCCATGAGCTGCCACTTTCTTTAACAGTCTCTGGTGCGGTACTCTATCAAAAGCCTTACTAAAGTCTAAATAAACAATATCGAATTCTTTATCGTGATCAAGAGCCTCAAAAGCTTTACTGAAGAAGGTTAATAAATTAGATAGGCAGGAACGGCCCCTCGTGAATCCATGCTGAGTATCATTAATCAAATTATGGTTATCTAATTGACTCTAGTAATTTGCCTACAATTGAGGTCAGGCTTATTGGGCGGTAATTTGACGATAGTGACTTGTCCCCTGCTTTAAAAATAGGAATTACATTAGCCATCTTCCACATATCAGACACTACACCTGTTTGAAGAGATAAATTAAAAATGTTAGATAATAGTTCACAGAGTTGCATTTTGCATTCCTTAAGAACCCTTGCAAAAAGCTCATCAGGATCCGGCGATTTATTTTGTTTCAGTCGGTCTAGTTGTTTCATAACCATTTCGCTAGTGACTGTGATATTACATAATTTATCTTCTTCTGGGCCTCTGTAAAAATTAATTACTGGGATATTATTAGTGTCTTCCTGTGTGAAAACCGAGAGAAAATAATTATTAAAAATAGAGCACATATCATTCTCCTTTTCAGTAAGATACCCAGAGTTATTTTTAAGGGGACCTATCTTATCCCTAACTTTTGTTCTATAAACCTGGAAAAAACTTTTTGGGCTAGTTTTTGAATCCCTAGCAACTTTAATTTCATAGTCCCGTTTAGCTTTTCTTATACCCTTTTTAATGTCCCTCTTAATGTCCGTATACTGATTTATAAGATGACCCTCACCTCTTTTTATACGCCTATAAATTCCTTTCTTCTGCCCTAAAAGATACTTGAGCCTATTATTCATCCATTTTGGGTCATTTCTACTTGATCTAATTTCTTTATACGGGATAAATGTTCTTTGGGCAGCCTGTATAGTGTTAAGAAAACTGTCATATTGATACCTCTCTTTGTCACCCCAGTCCACAGTTGATAAGTGTTCTCTAAGTCCATTATAATCTTATTTTTTTTATTTTTTTTTATTAACACATCGGCCGATTCCCACCAAGGCAGGGTGGCCCGAAAAAGAAAAACTTTCATCATCATTCACTCCATCACTGTCTTGCCAGAGGTGTGCTTTACACTACAGTTATAAAACTGCAACATTAACACCCCTCCTTCAGAGTGCAGAAACTGTACTTCCCATCTCCAGGACTCAAGTCCGGCCTGCCGGTTTCCCTGAATCCCTTCATAAATGTTACTTTGCTCACACTCCAACAGCACGTCAAGTATTAAAAACCATTTGTCTCCATTCACTCCTCTCAAATACGCTCACACATGCTTGCTGGAAGTCCAAGCCCCTCGCACACAAAACTTCCTTTACCCCCTCCCTCCAACCTTTCCTAGGCCGACCCCTACCCCGCCTTCCCTCCACTACAGATTTATACACTCTCGAAGTTATTCTGTCTCGTTCCATTCTCTCTACATGTCCGAACCACCTCAACAACCCCTCCTCAGCTCTCTGGATAATAGTTTTGGTAATCCCGCACCTCCTCCTAATTTCCAAACTCCGAATTCTCTGCATTATATTCACACCACACATTGACCTCAGACATGACATCTCCACTGCCTCCAGCCTTCTCCTCGTTGCAACATTCATCACCCATGCTTCACACCCATATAAGAGTGTTGGTATAACTATACTCTCATACATTCCCTTCTTTACTTCCATGGACAAAGTTCTTTGTCTCCAAAGACTCCGAAGTGCTCCACTCACCCTTTTTCCCTCATCAATTCTATGATTCACCTCATCCTTCATAGACCCATCTGCTGACATGTCCACTCCCAAATATCTGAATACATTCACCTCCTCCATACTTTCTCCCTCCAATCTGATATCCAATCTTTCGTCACCTAATCTTTTTGTTATCCTCATCACCTTACTCTTTCCTATATTCACTTTCAATTTTCTTCTTTTACACACCCTACCAAATTCATCCACCAACCTCTGCAACTTCTCTTCAGAATCTCCCAAAACCACAGTGTCATCAGCAAAAAGCATCTGTGACAACTCCCACTTTGTATTTAATTCTTTATCTTTTAACCCCACACCTCTTGCCAAGACCCTCGCATTCACTTCTCTTACAACCCCCATCTATAAATATATTGAACAACCATGGTGACATCACACATCCTTGTCTAAGGCCCACTTTTACTAGGAAATAGTCCCCTTCCCTCCTACACACTCTAACTTGAGCCTCACTTTCCTCATAAAAACTCTTCACTGCTTTCAGTAACCTATCTCCTATTCCATACACCTGCAACATCTGCCACATTGCCCCCCTATCCACCCTATCATATGCCTTTTCCAAATCCATAAATGCCACAAAAACCTCTTTACCCTTATCCAAATACTGTTCACCTATATGTTTCACTGTAAACACTTGGTCTACACACCCCCTACCTTTCCTAAAGCCCCCTTGTTCATCTGCTATCCTGCTTTCTGTCTTACTCCTAATTCTTTCAATAATAACTCTACCATACACTTTACCAGGTACACTCAACAGACTTATCCCCCTATAATTGTTGCACTCTTTTTTTTGTCCCCTTTGCCTTTATACAAAGGAACAATACACGCTCTCTGCCAATCCCTAGGTACCTTACCCTCTTCCATACATTTATTAAATAATAGCACTAACCACTCCAAAACTATATCCCCTCCTGCTTTTAACATTTCTATCTTTATCCCATCAATCCCAGCTGCCTTACCCCCTTTCATTCTACCCACTGCCTCACGAACTTCCACCACACTCACAACTGGCTCTTCCACACTCCTACAAGATGTTATTCCTCCTTGCCCTATACACGAAATCACAGCTTCCCTGTCTTCATCAACATTTAACAACTCATCAAAATATTCCCTCCATCTTCCCGATACCTCTAACTCTCCATTTAATAACTCTCCTCTCCTATTTTTAACTGTCAAATCCATTTGTTCCCTAGGCTTCCTCAACTTATTAATCTCACTCCAAAACTTTTTCTTATTTTCAACAAAATTTGTTGATAACATCTCACCCACTCTCTCATTTGCTCTCTTTTTACATTGCTTCACCACTCTCTTAACCTCTCTTTTTCTCTCCATATACTCTTCCCTCCTTGCATCACTTCTACTTTGTAAAAACCTCTCATATGCTAACTTTTTCTCCCTTACTACTCTCTTTACATCATCATTCCACCAATCGCTCTTTTTCCCTCCCGCACCCACTAGCCTGTAACCACAAACTTCTGCTGAACACTCTAACACTACATTTTTAAATCTACCCCATACATCTTTGACCCCATTGCCTACACTCTCACTAGCCCATCTATCCTCCAATAGTTGTTTATATCTTACCCTATAATCTGCTAAGCGAAAATCTGGGACCGTTACTGAATTATCCCTACTATCATACATCCATTCAATGCTAAAGGTAATTGACTTGTGGTCACTTGAGCCGAGTTCCTCTGTAATTTCTAAATTATTAACAAGGGTTTCCTTGCTTGCCAGAACCAAGTCAAGTAGGTTATTTCCCCTTGTAGGTTCTGTCACAAACTGCTTCAAAAAGCAATCCTGAACTACTTCTAAAAAGTCGTTAGATTCTAAATTCCCTGTCAAGAAATTCCAATTAATCTGACTAAAGTTAAAGTCCCCTAGAATTACTACGTTATCGTGCCTTGTGGCCTTAACAATTTCCTCCCAAATTAGTCTCCCTTGTTCCCTATCTAAGTTTGGAGGACGGTAAATCACGCCTAAAATCAATTTTTCACACCCCTCTGAAAATTCTATCCAGACAGACTCTTTATGTGTTATTTCAGACTTTATACCCGTTTTTATGCAACAATTTAAATGATCACGGACATAGAGTGCAACCCCACCCCCCTTCCCGATACTTCTGTCTACTTGGAACAATTTAAAACCCTGAATGTGACATTCGGCAGGCATGTCCCGATTTTTCATATTAAACCATGTCTCAGTTATTGCAAAAACATCAACATTACCCGTACTTGCAACTAATCTCAATTCGTCCACCTTTGAACAGAATCAGTGACTCGTCAATAACAAGCTTCCTGAAGGGATAAAAATACATAATGAATTTCTCTTTCAGATACAGAAACACATTCCTAATCTTATATAACCTGTCGGTTCTGTCAGGCCTGGTTTTGTCTGAGAAATGCAACATGCGTAGAAGTAGCACAAATCGATTCACTGGTATAATATCACTGAAAGCTGGTGTTGCAATCAATCTTTCTGTTGACCAATATGATTTGATATGGTGCTTATACACATGTGGCATAAGCATGATTGTGGCAAAGAAAAGATACATCTCTGCCACAGTTGTCTCCTTCCACTGGTGTAGACGTGATTTTGGTGAAAGAATCGTGTTTGCCATTGTGTAATCGAAGTATCTGTTGCTTTCTCTGATAATAATGTCTATCAGGGGTTCGTCAAAGAATAACTGGAAACATTCCAGTTCAGTGGCATTGTTCCCAAGTGGACAAGATGTGCGTAATCCACTGTGACATTCATCAAACTGATGAGGATTGGGAATAAAATCCGTAGCTTCCTGCCAATCCCAGGTGCGGTCTGCTGGTGGGTACTGGATATTTACAGGTGGTTGTGGGGGTTGTGGAAGTGGAGGTTGTAGTTGTGGGGGTTGGTGGGTGGGTGAGGGTTGCCTTTGTTGTAACTGAGCTGACTCAGCGGCGTGGGTACCAGCATGGTCCACTGCTGGTGCCTCACGCGCGGCACCACCACCAACACTACCAGTTGCATGCACATTTCTCATACCAATTGCAACGCTATCAACTTCATTTTCACTATCACTTCCTGTTGTATGCCCACGGGATGTACTCCGAGATGTACTCCTAACCCTTGGAAGAGCATATGGCACACTACCAGAGCACATATACCGTCGTATATACTGACGCTTCACTGGTGAATATTCCTCTTCACTCGCACTACTGGAACTATTTTGAAGGGCTTGGAGTTCATAGTCACGATCAGTATCATCACCATTGCTCACATCTGAGTCCGGGATATGAGTAAATAGGAGTTTCTGCCTTCGTTCTGATACAACTGGCCGTGAACAAGACGCCACAGCACCAGAGGTGGACGGCTGTGGGTCGTCTGGGTTTTCCTCACTTATACCGGTATTATGGTCACTAGTTTCGGTCACAACCGCCTCAAAACCTTGAAAGTCACCTTCACTGACACCCCCATCACTGTTAGAACTGTCACTGATGAATAAAAGTGTCCCAATTCGCCGAGGAGTAAGGTGTTTTTTGCTGCGAGGCATGGTGGAGAAGGTGTACTGAAATGGTGTTCCCACAATGCACCACTGGGTGCCCGATTTTTTTCCTACTGCGCACACTGACCGCGCAGACCCATTCTCTCATCCCTAGGCCTACCAGCTGTTTCCCCCGCTTAATTTGAAGCCGCTAGAATTTACGCGTACTAGTACGGCACCAACCCTGCTCGTAAAACATACTAGTACGGCACCGACCCCGAAAGGTTTAATATAATGACTTATATTCTATGTACATAATACTAGAGAAATTGATTGAGTTTATTCTAGTCATATATTTTATTTCAAATTACAATAGGATGATATTATACTACTGTTAAAATGACATTATGATATTAAATTGTAACAAGTGTTTAGGCGGATGATAATATAAAATTGAGATTATCATAAGGAAAATAACATTTAGCATTTTTGAAAGTAGTTTACAGTATGAGTATTTAGTTTAGAGTGAGTAGGTGATTTTTGAGAAGAGTCTTAAATTGATTTTCTGACAAGGTTAACTTAATATTTACCTGTAATGAATTCCAGATTCTGGGGCCCTTTATGTGCATAGAATTTTTACATTGGTTGGTATGGACTCGGGGTATGTCAAAAAGTGATCTGTGTCTTGTGTTGTGGCCGTGGGACGTATTAAAGTTGTTGAGGAGAATTTTGAGCGGAGGGTTGATATTAGCATGTAGAGTTTTGTGTATGTAGTAGGCACATGAATAGGTATGATTGTTTTCTACGGTGAGTAGTTTTAGAGTTTTGAATATTTGGTGGAGTATGCTGTCTAGAGTGGGAATTTGTTATCATCCTGACTGCACCCTTTTGCTGGGTTATGAGTGGTCTAAGGTGATTTAATGTTGTTGAGCCCCATGCACAGATTACATAGGTGAGATAAGGGTAGATAAGTGAATGATATAGTGCAAGGAGAGCTGATTGTGGCACATAATAGCGTATCTTTGATAATATGCCTACTGTCTTTGAGATTTTCTTGGAAATTTGTTGTATGTGTGTTTGGAATTTAAGACTATTGTCAAGGTGGATTCCTAGGAATTTTCCCTCTGTGAGTCTTGTGATGGGTTAACCATTGATCATTATGTTAAGTGGAACATTTGTGGCTGTGTTTCCAAACTGAATGAAATAGGTCTTGTCAGTATTGAGAGTAAGCTTGTTTGTCGTCATCCATGTCGATATTTTCTGTAATTCGGCATTAACAGTGTTGGCCAGTATGACTGGATTTGGGTGAGAGAAGACATATGTTGTGTCATCTGCAAATAATATGGGTTTGAGTAGTTGTGATGCATTCGGTAGGTCGTTTATGTAAATGAGGAATAGGAGTGGCCCCATGACACTTCCTTGAGGGACTCTGACTGCAATTTGTTGTGTGTGGAAGAGTTCTCTCCATTTGTGTACACGTATTGGCTTCTGTTGCTAAGGTATGACTTTAGGTAGTTGAGTGGGTGCCCCCTTATACCATAGTGTGCTAATTTTGTGAGCAGTAAATAATTTTCGACTCTATCAAAAGCTTCGCGTAGGTCTATGAAGATTCCCAGCGGGACTTCTTTCTTCTCAAGTGCGGTGTATATTAACTCTAACATGTGTGTAATAGCATCGTTTGTGCTCTTGTTGGTCCTGAATCCAAATTGACAGGGGTTGAGTACATTGTGTGAGACAAGGTAGGAATAGATCTGTCTATGAATTAATTTTTCAAAGATTTTAGAAAGCAGTGGTAAATTAGAAATTGGTCTATAATTATTCAAGTCAGTTTGATCACCTCCTTTGTGGATCGGGGTGACCCTAGCTACTTTGAGAATTGATGGGAAGGTAGAGGTTTCAATGGATTTATTGAATAGTGGTGCTATAATTGGTGACAGTACCTGTGAAGCTTTTTTGTACATAAAAGGTGGTAAGCTGTTTATGTCTCCTGCCTTGTTTTTAAGGGTGTTGATTATGAGTGAGACTTTAATTGGGTTGGTAGGAGCTAGGAATAGTGTATTAGGGTAGGTGTTGAAGTAGTCTGTTGGCCGGGTGTTCGAGCTTGGGATTTTACTCGCTAGATTCTTTCCTATGGTGGAGAAGAAAACATTAAGTCTGTTTGCTGTCTCAGTTGGTGCGAGTAGGGGTTCATCTGTTTTTGATAATTTGATGGTATTGTTCTTGGATATCTTTTTATTTCTTAGAATTGCAGATAGGGTTTTCCAGGTCTGTTTCATATCACCTTTTATGGTCTGGAATCTGTTCTCATAATACAATTTTTTGGACCTTCTTATCAGGCTGGTAAGGATTGATGAGTAGCATTTGGATTGTTCTCTGGTTATTAGACCCTTTCTGTATTGTTTTTCATATTGGTGCCTTTTGTTAAGGGATCTAAGGATGCTGAGTGTTAGCCAGGGATTGTTAAGTCTCTTAGCTGTGATCTGTTTAGTTTTTTAGGGCAATGTCTGTTATAGAGATGGTGGGTTTTTATATGAAAATTCTTGATGCATTCATAAGTATCTGAGTATGTTTCTAATTCATTATGCCAGTCAATGTTAGTCATAGCTGTTATAAAGTTATTAACAGCTGACTCATTATGTAGTCTGAAGGTAACTTTTGTAATATCTTGGGGCAATTTGCCTAGGTTGGTTATGAGAAAGATAGGATAGTGGTCTGTGGTGTTGTCTGTGATTATGCCTGATTTTAGAGGGGATATAGTGTTAGTCCAGTTGTGGTCTAATAATGAGGTACTAGTCTCGGAGATTCTTGTAGGTTTTGATATTGTTGGTAGTAACAAGCAGTTCCTCATAGTGTTTGTGAATTCAGTTACCTGTGGGTCCTGGTCATGTAGGAGATTTATGTTGAAATCTCCTGTGAGCAGCAAATGATCTTTGTTCATGTGTGCATCAGTTATCAGGTTACCTAGTTTTTCACTAAAGTGGTGGATGTTTGACTGTGGTAATCTGTAGATGTTTATCACTGTGAGGGGTTTTTGCAGGTCTTTTGTTTTAAATTTAGCTATAATATATTCACCATGCTCATCCCTTGTGCAAGAGTTATTGATACATTCAAGTTGATCTGAATAATATACAGTGGACCCCCGAGTTACGTACACCCCGGAAATCGTACAATTATGTAAGTATAATATTGTAAGTGCTTGTGGAAGTGTATTTTTGGAGGTCTGAAATAGACTAACCTAAGTGACATTATTTCTTAAGGGAGTAAATTCGTTCGGTAATGGCACTTGAACAGGATTCTGGAATGAAGTTTTTACGATACTCGGGGGTCCACCCCCTAGCTGATCTGTCCTACAGTTGTGAATGGCTGTGTAACCTGGGATGGCATAGACATCTGTAGTATCAGGCTTTAGCCAGGTCTCAGTGAGTGTGATGATTGACATATTGGTCTGTAGGGATTGGAGTAGTGCTGTGAGGTCATCATAATGTTTGCTCAAAGATCTAACATTGTAATTGAAGATAGTTTTGTTATTGTTGGCTCTGAGTAATGTCTTTGCTTAATCTGCTGTGTAATAGTTACAGTTGGTGTTGGAATCATGTAAGTCATTTAATAATAGGTTGATATCAGGATCAATGCTCTAGGATTTAGGGTTCATCAGACTTGAGAACAATGGATATGCTAAACTTAATAATATGGTACTAGATTAAATTCCTACTGACTATTGGATTATTACTTTTTTGAACAATTTTTCACAGAGATATAGGATATTTGAACAATGTTGATGATATACTAATTGAACTGGCTAATGAATGGTTGGAATAATTTCTATGACTAGTATTAAATTATTATGGATAATTATTTTGATTCAATATTGGACTGGTTGAAACTTTTAGTTTATAAAGGCAATAAGAAGTAAATGAATCCAAAGAACTATTGGACTAATAGTAAAAATGATTTTGATCAAATTTTAAGCAACTAAAGTGATTGAAATTGGCTAATGGTAAAAAGATATTTAAAAAATATAAGCAAATAATTGCAATTATTTGGTAGTTGCTTCTAATACAAGAAATATAAAGTAAGTTACATATACAATGAGGTAGTTGTTTTAATACAAGAATACAAAATAAGTCACACAAATTACCACAATTTTATAAAGTGGAGTGGACTAATAGTAAAAAGGTTTTAATCAAATTTCAAGTAAATAGTAATTACTAATTATGTAAATAGTTAAGGTTGGGAAATGGTAATGGTAAATACGTATTAAGAAATAAAGAACAAATGGTTACAAATAAGGAAAAAGATATATATAAAATACAAAATATGTCACACAATCAAGATTTGTGAGAAATTTATGATAGTGAGGTAGCAGTTATTAGAACAATTATGAATTTAACTACACTATCATACAATCAATTTTGTGAGACATTTAGGATAGTGAGGTAGCAGTTATTGGAACAATTATTGCACTAACGTAGTCTAAGGATTTGGTCATTGAGGTTAATCAGTCTCTGTAAGGTTAGCATCTCGAAGGAAGTTGGACAGTTCATTTTCATTCATGATATAGTAAGCACGGCCTACATTTGTTTTCCTAACCAGGATTTTTCCATCCCGTGTGAAGCACTGGTGGATTTTGTTATTATTCTCACGTTTAAGTTTTCTTACTCTGTATAGTAGGTTCTGACTTTTTTTGTGAGACACTCATTTACATAAAGATCTTTTTTTGCACTAATTGATGACTTTATTAGATCGTTTTTCCTGTCTTTCGTGTGAAATTTAAGCATAACACTGTTTTCTACCCTGGGTGCCAAGTAATCGTGATTCTGTTATCTCTGATGCTGGTACTATTACATTTAAGTGGTCTTTTATGGTCTGAAGAGTAGCATCTTTGCAGTTGGTATTATTTATGCCACTTGAAAAGAGTGCACTGCTAATTATTACCGAGTTAGATAACTTATCTTGCTCAGTTTTATCTTCTTGGTTAGAAAAATATTCGGTCAGCTGGGTATCCATGTTGGTCTTCCAGTCCTTGACAGCATCTTCAACCTTCGTGTTTAGGGATGTTATTTGCTCTGTATGGCTGGCTATGACTGATTGGAGGGTCTTTCCAAAATCAGCCATTCCAGCTGATGTAAACTTCTGTTCAAAGCTAAGGATCTTGCTTTAAAGGTGGGCTAACTTAGTTTCGTACTTAGATAGTGTTGTACGAAGATTCATGTTTTCCTCAATTAGGGTGGTGATGTATGACTTAAGAGTGACAGGATCATTTGTCATACCTGAGATCATTTCAGATGGATCAAATCCTATGAAGGCAGTGTGGTTTAAGGTAGATTCAGTCATGATTGGTGTTGTTGCTGTCCCGTCGTCTTGGGTGGTGGTTGAGTTGGATAAGGGAGAGTCAGAGTCAGCCATTGTGTTTGTTGACGTGTTGCCTGGGTTGGTGGTGGGGGGGGTGGATGATGCACCGGCGTCCTTCTGGGTAGTCAAGGGAAATAGTCGAGTTCTTGGTGATTTCTTGCTGTTCTTTTTGTTGCTTCTTCTGTTATTAGGTCTCATAGTAGTACAGGGGTTGGTGTAGATAAGACTTAGAAGCTATAGTTGCTCAGAGCTTGATGTAGGTGCTTGTCTGGCAGCGGGCTGTGTTTTGGGTTTGAATGGCACTCTCCACTTGGATTGATAATATTTCGAGTTGATGGTCTTACTGTTGATATTTCTTGAGTCATTCTGGGTTCTACGTGCGTTAGTGCAGTAGTACTACAATTAGGCCTTCATAGAAGCGTTGGTGGGCTCTGGATGGAGAAGAAAATAACAGAGCTTGGGTGCCACTGCTGCTGCCGCTGATGGTATTTTATTATTATTATTATCATTATTATTCACTATCATTATTATTATTATTTTTATGCACTATCATTATTATTATTATTTGAGTACAATTTCACTACCTAATATTAGTGTCAGAACACAGATTGGCTTTGAAATCACAAGAACTACTATAAATTGTGATTATGAGAACATAAAAATTATATAAAATAATAAAAAATAGTGAAAAAATAAGGTATCTACCTGGAGTCTACCTGGAGGGCATTCCGGGGATCGACGTCCCCGCGGCCCGGTCTATGGCCAGGCCTCCCGGTGGATCAGGGCTCGATAAACGAGGCTGCCACTGCTGGCCGCACGTAGTCCAACGTACAAACCACATTATTATTATTATTATAATCAAGGGGGAGCGCTAAACCCGTAGGATTATGCAGCGCCTGTGGGGGGGATGTGGATGGTATTTAGGCAGCGGCAGGACTCCTGTTGCTGTCAGGTGAGCATCCAGTGCCAACTTCTCCGCCTCATATCTCAGTAACTACTGACCCAAATTCTTTTTTTTTATCCTGTAACACTTAAAAAAATGTGCTCTTTATTTCTATATAATTTTTTTTTTTTTTTTTTTTTTCAAATGATTTGGGGCACTGGGAGAGCTAAAGTAAATATACGTTTGGACCGTTTAAGGGTTAAAGCACTCCAGAGCAATTATTATTATTATTATTATTATTATTATTATTATTATCATCATCATTATTACTACAGTGGACCCTTGAAAATCGTCTCCCTTGAAGAGCGGCGAATTTTAAAATCGTCCACTTTTTTCGGCAAAAATCGACTTGAAAATCGTCCATTTCCTTTAAAATCGGCGGTTGTCTGAAACACTTCCACATGGCCACCCCGCAGCCTGGGCACATAAACACCACATTGAGAGTCAGTGTGCCATTGTTTACCAGCGAGTGACTGCCACCCACGCATTCATACCATACATTTTATCATTATCCCATTCGTTTTAGTGCTTGCAACTGCTAAATAAGCCACCTTTGGCCCAAAGTAAGCTCCTAGTGCCAGCTCTTTGCTAAAGAATGCAAGAAACACGATAGAATTCAAGAAAGACCACACCAGACAGGATACTTCCCCACACAGGCAGGGTACTTCCCCACACCAGGCAGGGTACTTCCCCACACCAGGCAGGGTACTTCCCCACACCAGGCAGGGTACTTCCCCACACCAGGCAGGATACTTCTCCCACACAAATCAGCCAGAGTACTTCCCCACACCAGGCAGGGTACTTTCCCACACCAGGCAGGGTACTTCCCCACACCAGGCAGGATACTTCACCAAATACAGGTACTCCACAAATCAGCCAGGGTACTTCCCACACCAAGCTCAAACAAATGTCTTATTTTAGGTTAAATGTTTTATTTTAGGTTAATATAGACATTTTCATTACTCCATCTATGATATTTTCTTCAAAATTATATAAGAAACATGTTACATATCATATAGCATATAAACATTGATACAATGTTTATATGCTATCAAGTGGTGAGTTGGGTGGAGAGTAAACATTACGTTTTCTCTGATGCAGCGTTAGAGAAAACTGAAAATCTGGCGTCTGGTGCAGTAACCGCCCATCATACGCGTTTGTTTACAATTCTTGGCATGAATTATTCATTACTTCTCCCTTTGTTTATGACAGCATCTAAAGGTAGTTGTTAGAAACGATTAAACTCAGTGAACATGGTAATAATATAGCTGTATAGTGTAATAATATGGCTGTGTAGTGTAATAATATGGCTGTGTAGTGAAGCCCCGGGTGGGGGGCTACATACGTCTACAGGCTACCTACACTGAATTCCTACAAATAAATACTAAACATCTCTCTCCCTACATTAAGACTATAAAGTAAGTAATGAATGTACTGTGGCAGTAAAAGACAAAGAAGGGAAGTAACCCCGAAAAAGGACTTGGTACTTGAAGTCTATGGAAGGGAATTCCTATTTCAAACAATAGTAACTCTTAAATCCTCTACCATCCTCCTGTCTTCCACACATCAACAACTCTTCAATAAAGGTAAGTGTCAAGTTATTACTGTTTTATACTTCATGTCTCATTGTTTTCTGTGTAGATAAATGTACATTTTATGTAAAAAAAAAATATTTTTTAAATACTTTTGGATGTCTGGAACGGATTAATTTGATTTACATTATTTCTTATGGGGAAAATTGTTTTGAAAATCGTCCATTTTGAAAATAGGCGGACTCTCAGTAACGGATTAATCACAATTTTCAAGGGTCCATTGTATATACATACATTTTTATTATTTTTATTAACTCATCGGCCGATTCCCACCATGGCAGGGTGGCCTGAAAAAGAAAAACTTTCATTGTCATTCACTCCATCACTGTCTTGCCAGAGTGGTGCTTTACACTACAGTTATAAAACTGCAACATTAACACCCCTCCTTCAGAGTGCAGACACTGTACTTCCCATCTACTTCCCATTTACTTCATTTTTATTATAATTATAGTACATTTGTGCATTTGGGACTTCTTTGTTTAATACAGTGCAGCTTTCTCATTTACAGGAACTTGCACCTTGTGATGCTGCTTTGGGAACACATGTAATGCAGCTAATTCCTGCCATAATCTCTGCAAAAACTTCAGAATTAAATGTTGCTTCAGGCTCGATGAAGAAGAAGTCAGTATTGTTTTTATGTTGTAATGTACTTTTAGATTGCACAGTACACAAAAGTGAGAAGAGAAACAACTGAAGCATGTGTTTTTGGAAGAATATAGAATATGAGGTGACAAAATCATGTCATGCAAAATACTCTTGGGCATAGACAAGTTAGACAAGAACAGACATAAGTGCGCTTTAGAAGTTAAGAATCCAGAACACTGCAACACAGATGATAGCTGAACCTGGAACAGTGTCAGAGAAGCCAGGAAGTATTTCTGCAGTGTATGAATAGTAAAATAATAGAGCCAGTTGGACAGTAACACAATAAAAATTGTTTCTGTACAGTGCTTCACATGAAAATGCTGTCACTTTGGAGTTAGGATTCACACTTAGCTGGTACTTAACCCTTGCCAACTCAGATAGAAAATTACACATGCGTGCACACATACACACACGTAGGCTGGCCCACCCGCCTCTCTGCCTGATGTACAGTAGGGCCCCACTTATACAGCAGGTTAGGTTCCAGGCTACCGCCGGAAAGCGGACATTGCCGTAAGGCACAACATTTTTTCCACTTATAAATGCATATAAATGTAAGATTCAAGTTTACACTAACATATACGTACAGTGGACCCCCGAGTATCGTAATTAATCTGTTCCAGGAGCTATTACTTAACACGAAGTTTACGAAATTCGAACCATTATTTCCCATAAGAAATAATGTAAATACAATTAATCCGTTCCACAAAAAAATATTCACATACAAAATAATTAAAAACAATATATATATATACATTTACTTACCTTCATTGAAGAGTTGCAGGCATCTGGAAGATAGGGTAATGAGTAATGAAGGTCCTCTTGGGCATTTTCTTCCAAAACAGGTCTGTTTCATCACAATTAAACACTTGTTGGGGAGGAATTCTTCAGCCTCTACGAAGGGAAATCCCCACTCCCTGCATGTCTGCTACACTCCCTGCATGCCTGCTACACTCCCTGCATGCCTGCTACACACCCTGCATGAATGCTACACTCCCTGCATAAATGCTACACTCCCTGCATGCCTGATAAACTCCCTGCATGAATGCTAAACTCCCTGCATGAATGCTACACTCCCTGCATGCCTGCTACACTCCCTGCATGCCTGCTACACTCCCTGCATGCCTGCTACACTCCCTGCATGCCTGCTACACTTTCTACATGAATGCTACACTCCCTGCATGCCTGCTAAACTCCCTGCATAAATGCTAAACTCCCTGCATGCCTGCTACACTCCCTGCATGCCTGCTACACTTCCTACATGAATGCTACACTCCCTGCATGCCTGCTACACTCCCTGCATGCATGCTAAACTCCCTGCATGCCTGCTAAACTCCCTGCATGAATGCTAAACTCCCTGCATGAATGCTAAACTCCCTGCATGCCTGCTAAACTCCCTGCATGAATGCTACACTCCCTGCATGAATGCTACCACAGGGGTACCACTAGGAAGCTTCTTTGGACCCATGGTGACTTATTTCACAGTGACAATCACTAAACCACCAAAAAAGACACCAAATGTATTGTGAATGTTTGAAAGAGCGCGCTGGGTAATGTTCTCTCAATGGTAAACAACACTTCACTGGCGGGCGTCCTGTGTCCTGCGCAGGCGCAGAGCAGGCGGACAGGTCTAATACGTTACGAAACACGAGCCAGTTTACGATTCTCGAAATCGAAAAAAGCTTACGAAACACGATTTTTACGAAATAAGAACCTTACGAAACTCGGGGGTCCACTGTATTAAGTTAACAATAGAACTAGGCTTTAAAAAAGCAATAAAAAGTAAAAATTTTGGAGGGGTTCTATTAGATAATCAGGAACGTAGTGAAACACACTGGTGGGTTGGTGACTTGTGTATTGACTTAGTCAGTGAGAGGGGAGCCTGTACCAGCCTACCTGTCATTGCCTAGGCCTGCCGTCGAAATGAGAAGATGCCTCTGGGCGAGCGCGCACAAGTGCAGGACTCATGACGTCATAGGTAGCTAGGGTAGCAAGGGATCTTACGTATAAATATAACTAGTACAGTGGACCCCCGAGTAACATAAAAACTTCATTCCAGAAGCCTGCTCAAGTGCCATTACCGAACGAATTTACTCCCTTAAGGAATAATGTCACGTAGGTTAGTCTATTTCAGACCCCCAAAAATACACTTCCACAAGCACTTACAATACTATACTTACATAATTGTACAATTTCCGGGGTGTTCGTTAACCGAGGGTCCACTGTACTTTACAGTACACTACACAAGTATATACAGTGGACCCTCACTATTCGAACACTCCAAACTCGCCCTTTTATGTAAGTTTATTATTGTAAGTTCTTTTATAAGTATATTTTTGGGGGTCTGAAATGGACTAATCTAATATTACATCATTCCTTATGGGAATAAATTCGTTTGGTAACTGCACTTGAACAGCATTCTGGAATGAAGAATGTTCGAATAGTGAGGGTCCACTGTACATAGTGATTCAGTACACTACTGACAGCTCGGACACGCTACGTATGGCGTCTCGACATACAATACAACTCTGTGGCTGAACAGGCAGGTGGCACTGGGCTGCTTCTGTACAATAGCAAACACATATATAACTTAGAACTAATCACAGAATAGAATTGATAACAGGATTGAATCGACCAAAAAAATGTCTCAAACACTCGCAAATGTCTTTAAATATATATATAAAAAAAATGACTCTAGGCTGTAGAACGGAGGTTGGAGAGGATTTTGTGGTGGTGGTGGTGGTTGCTGTTGTCATCTCTGAGCTGGCGTCTGAACCTCCACTACACCATACACTTGGAGAATCTTGAAGAATTTGCGCTTAATCAACAAAGAATCCACATAGCTAGGCCTTTTCGTCGGCTCTCTAGTAGGAAGGTCACAGTCTAGTTTTCACCTGCTATGTGGACCGTTAGATCGACGATAAACCCAAGATATATGGTAAAAATCTGACACATGAGTAATGGCGGTGTGTTTGTGTGGGTGGCTGGGTGAGCGGACTGGCGCAGTATTCGCGGTGTCACGCTCGCTTTGGCTGTCTCCCACACTACTCCACTAGACACGTGAATTTAAGCCAGGGTGGCTTAAACCTTTCAGGGTCCGTGCCGTAGTTCTACGCCATGAGCTCAGCTCACTCAGATAAGCTTTGAGCGGCAAATTTGGGCCTAGATATGAGAGAATACATCTATGTGGTATGTGTGCACCACATAAAACAAATCCTGCAGCACACAGTGCATAATGAGGGAAAAAAACTGAAACCGCAATTTTCGATTAAAACAGCGACTTTGTAGTGTTTTTTCATATACTTTGTATAGTTGTATTTGCGATTTCTTGGTCTCATTTGATAGAATGGAAGATATATTACAGATATAGAGATTATTTTGATTGGTTTTAGTATTGCAAATGGCTTGAAACTGAGCTCAAAATATCGGAAATGTAAATTTTTGCTAATGTTGAAGAGTAAACAAATGACCTCACACGTCTAATACATGCCAGCTGGTGGGTCTAATATACGTTCACAAATGTGATATTATTTGTACAATATTGCATAAGAGTAAATCTTCTATTTTTTGGTTTGAATAAAAAATAAAAATGGAATTCATTTGTAAAGACTGAAAACGTAACTAATGAACAAAGGAAATGTTAGTTTAGTGCCAGGAATGCCTGCATTGTATATTCTGCACCCTATTTTGAAATTGGAATATTTTGAACTTTGAGTTAAATTGGCTAAATTACCAATTTCCAATCACTTTATTTTGTAGTTGAAACAGTTGACTGGGCGATTTCTTGTGCTCAATCGATAGAATAGAAGTAATACTAGTGAAATACAGTAGGCCCTCATTTAGCACGGTAGTTACGTTCCTGAAAACGTCGTGTTAGCTAAAATCGTGTTAGATAATTAAAAGAACTTATGGGAAAAATAGGGTTACGTTCCTGAGAGTCCCCAAAAAGCCAAACAAGTTTTTTTTAGACCAACAGATCTTACAAATATAAAAGAGAATTTGTAATTGTAGTTCATTATCGTGATGTATTATGTTGTTTTTACTGCTTAAGACTACAAATGTAACAGAAATAGTATTTACCTTAAATTGTGGGTGCTGATGTTTGTGGATGATTGTGAAGAGAGTGGAGAGTTATGCTGTGGCCCTACTGGGCTGAGGTGAATAGTAGAGATTCTGGAACTGAAGTCGATGGTTGTACTGAGTGTTTCTAACTTTAATAAAGTCATTCAGTAAGTCAGTCAAGTCATTCAGTAAGTCTGTCCATTCAGTAAGTCAGTTAAGTCATTCAGTATCATTCATTAAGTCAGTCAGTCAAGTCATTCATTAAGTCAGTCAGTCAAGTCATTCAGTAAGTCAGTCAAGACATTCAGTAAGTCAGTCAAGACGAATATTCAGTAAGTCAGTCAAGACATTCAGTAAGTCAGTCAAGACATTTAGTAAGTCAGTCAGTCAAGTCATTCAGTAAGTCAGTCAAGTCATTCAGTAAGTCAGTCAGTCAAGTCATTCAGTAAGTCAGTCAGTCAAGTCATTCAGTAAGTCAGTCAGTCAAGTCATTCAGTAAGTCATTCAGTAAGTCATTCAGTAAGTCAGTCAGTCAAGTCAGTCAGTCAAGTCATTCAGTAAGTCAGTCAGTCAAGTCATTCAGTAAGTCAGTCAGTCAAGTCATTCAGTCAGTCTAGTCATTCAGTAAGTCAGTCAGTCAAGTCATTCAGTAAGTCAGTCCAGTCAGTCAGTAAGTTATTCACACAAACTTATGTTTACATCTTTTTATGTGTACAAAGTAACACTTCATTACAGCCACAGGTTATGTCTTGTCTAATATCTTTGTTTTCTTCGTTAATTCTAAGACTTAATAAATGCTTATACATTTTCTTGCCACTTTGAGCAACACTGGTATGCCTACTGGGTGACATGATTGCTTGGCAGATACAAGATATAGTAATTTAAAGATCAAAACACAATTCACTCTCTCTTATTCTTCACAAACAGCTGGCTTGACGCGTATGGAATACGAATGCTGGGATGGTGGGGTGTTGTGGGGGTAGCATGGGAAGGCGGGTGGTCTCCCCAGCTGTTCCACAACATTAGCACCGGCCGCTTGAGGGAATGGTTATTTGCTTTTTCTTCCTGCAAACTGTAAGTTTATTCAGGTATACACAGATACAGTTACAAAGATTATCATACATAGCAGCATATGTGTAGAGAACCTAGGATAACCCAAACTTTGGGTTATCCTAGGTTCTCTAGAATAACACTTTGGGTTAACATAGGTTCTCTAGGATAACACTTTGGGTTATCCTAGGTTCTCTACACATATGCTGCTATGTATGATAATCAATGTAACTATCTCTGTATACCTGAATAAACTTACAGTTTGTGGGAAGGAAAAACAAATTCCCTTTTCCTCAAAGCATGAGGATTCTTAGAGCAGTAAATAACCATGGGCTTACACTTGAAATCACCTGATGCATTACCCAAAAGGAGCAAGGTGAAGCGATCCTTTGCTGTCTTGAAGCCTGGTGCACTTTTCTCTTGCTGACTGATATAAGTTCATGTTGGCATTTTCTTCCAGAAAACACTTGTCTCGTCAGCATTAAACACTTGTTGTGGCTCATAGCCACCCTCAGTAGGACCCCCACTGACTCAATAGTTTAACCTACCGCAGGCGACCGCGCGCTCAAAATTTTTCCCCTCCAGCGAATCGCGCAATATAAGGTTTGCGTCATGTTAGATAAAAATGTGCCGCAATTCTTGAATCGCGTAATACCCAAAACGCGCAACATAAAGTCGTGCTAAATGAGGGTCTACTGTATACTCAAAAATTCTAGCGGCTTCAAATCAAGCGGGAGAAAGCTGGTAGGCCCACATATGAGAGAATGGGTCTGTGTGGTCAGTGTGCGCAGTATAAAAAAAGTCCTGCAGCACGCAGTGCATAATGAGAAAAAAAAAACTCTGACTGTGTTTTAGGATTAAAACGCCAACATTGAGGTGTATTTTCATATAGTATTTATGGTTGTATTCTCTTTTCTGTGGTCTCATTTGATAGAATGGAAAACATACTACAGAAATAGAGTTGATTTTAATTAGTTTCATGATGAAAACGACCTTGAAATTTAGCTCAAAGTAGGGGAAATGTTCGATTTTTGCCAATGTTCGAGAGTAAACAAATCACGCTACGTGTCCAATACACATCAACTGGTGAGTCTAATATTCTTTCACAAGTGCACTGATATTATTTATACCATTTTACAATGATGCAATAGTCTGCATAACGGTAAATCTTCTATTTTTTGCGTGAATAAAAAATCAAAATAGAAAGCAAGAGTAGTATAAGAGGGGCCTAAAGACGTGACTAATGAACAGATAACATCTTATTTTAGTGCCAGGAATGTCTGCATTGTTTATTCTTGACCTTATTTTGAAAATGACAATTTTTTTATTTTGCATGAAATTGGCCAAATTGCCATTTTCTGACCACTTTATTGGGTAGTTGAAATCGGTAAATTAGTGGTTTCTTGTACTCATTCGATAGAACAAATGGAGTTCTAAAGAAATAGCTAGGAGTTTGTGCGAATGGAATTGGCCGAAAATAGGGCTCAAAGTCGGCGAAATTGCTGATGCGTATATATCGCCGAGATCACCAACTTTGCGAGAGCGTAATTCCGTAAGTTTTCCATCAAATTTCATACGTTTGGTGTCATTACCATCGGGAAAAGATTCTCTATCATTTCATAAGAAAATATATTATTTTTTTTTTTTTAAATTTTGCGACAGCAGGAGACACCTCAGGATTAGGGGTTGCGACAGTCAAAGGGTTAATTAGTACATACGTATTCTTATAATAATACAGTGGTCCCTCTGTTTTTGTTGATAATTCTTTCCAGAATGCTGTTCGAGTGCCGTTACCGAACGAATTTGTTCCCATAAGGACGAATGTATATTAGATTAGTCGTTTCAGACCCCCAAAAATACACTTACAAAAGCACTTACAAAAATAAACTTACATAATTGATCGATTTGGGAGCTGTATGAAAACCGAGGGTCCACTGTGCTCTTGCTTACCATTTGGAATTTTTATTCACACAAAAAAGAAGATTTACGGTTATGGAGGCTACTGCATTATTGTAATAATTGTATAAATAATGTCAATCCATTCATGACTGCATACCGTTGGAATGGCCACTCTGACAGGACAGGTATTGGACGGTGGCGTCATTAATTTACTCTTGAACATCGCCAAAGAATCGAACATTTCTGCTACTTTGAGCTCAATTTCAAGGTACTTTTCTTCATGAAACCAATCAAAGTCATATCTATTTCTGTAATATATCTTCCATTCTATCAAATGAGACCAAAAAAACGAGAATACAACCTTAAAAACCATACAAAAATACCGCTAAGGAGCAGCTAATGGCTGAGAAGTGAACTCCGTTATTTATGGTCCGATTTCTTTCATTTTTGGTGTATGTTAAGAAGTATCTTTCCATCATACATTGCCCAAGTTTCAATAAGATAGCCCAACAAACAACTGAGAAAAAAAATTATTTACTAAAAATTATTTATTATTATAATAATATTATAATAATAATAATTATTATTATAATATAATAATAATTAAGAATAATAATAATTATTATTATTATTATTAATTTAGGGAACTGGAGCACAGATCCAATTTCCTAGATCAAGAGCAAGAGCCCCTCACCAGCATCAAGGAACCTTCCTTGAGGCCTGCTCGCATCTCAAAATTTCACTCGCATCTGGAAGCAAAAAAATCGACAGAGCAACTGCTCGTATCTCGAAAAACTCGCACATCAGAGCACTCATAAGTAGAGGTTCCACTGTATATGTCTAGTATTAAGTAGTCTGTAAAGCATTAGGTTTAGTCTGCCCGAAATGCCTCGGCATGATAGTGGCTTTCTCTGCACTTGCAAATCAATATTGTAATTACACATTATAAACTATGCATGGAAATAGACTCCTTATAACATGTCAGTCACACATTGTAAACTTTGCAAAGAAATAAAAATTTGAATTTGAATTTAAGCTGTTCAGTTTCTGTCAGCTTCAAGCCCCTATATCTCAGTAAGCACTGATCGCAAAAAAAAAAAATTCTTTGAAAACAATCAGAAAAACATAACATTTTGATAAGAAAATTTTTAACACAAGTTTATTTGGCACGATTCGGGTATATGTAGCACGATTGAAGAATTGTGGCACAAATTTATGTAACACTTCGTAAAATTAATTTAACAGTTTGCAGGAGGGGAAAAAATTTTGAGCGCGTGGTCGCCTGCGGGATTGGCGGTGGGTTACACCATTGAGTCAATAGAGGAGACCTACTGCCATCCCGCCACCACCCTCAGCCACCCACACCACCCTCCCAGCCTTCAGTTTGGTTCATACGTGTGTAGGACGATGCTCACTGTGTTTCTTTACATACATATTTTAATTGCCATATCTTAAATCTGCCAAGCAATCATGGCACCCAGTAGGCATACAGGTATTGTTGAAAGTGGCAAGAAAAGTCTTAGAAGTCTTAGAATTAATGAAGAAAACAGAGATATGTATTAGACAAGAGATAACATGTGGCCGTAATGAATCGTCACTGTGCACATAAAATGAGGTAAATATGAGTTTGTGTGATTGACTGACTGACTTACTGAATGACTTACTGACTTGACTGAATGACCTACTGGCTTGACTGAATGACTTAGACTTTACTAAATGACTTACTGACTTGACTGAATAACTTACTGACTTGACTGAATAACTTACTGACTTGACTGAATAACTTACTGACTTGACTGAATAATTTACTGACTTGACTGAATAATTTACTGACTTGACTGAATGACTTAGTGACTTGACTGAATGACTTACTGACCTGACTGAATAACTTACTGACTGACTGAATGACTTGACTGACTTACTAAATGACTGAATGACTTACTGATTTGAATGAATGACTTACTGACTTGACTGACTTACTGAATGACTTAAAGTTAGACTTTTTCACTGAAGAGGACTCTGAAACGGTGTCTAGAGCAGCTTATGCCTTACCGTCAGTTGTATAATGTACTGCAGGGTAAAATTGAACAGAAATCCATTACAGAATTTATTCATACTCCAGTACAACCAGAATGCTGCCTTGTAATATTTATGGGTAACATTGCTGATGGTCATGTGTTGGTGTCTATCAACAAGTAATATTTGATATGGGAGAGTATATGGCCTCCTGAGACCATAGTTTTCTAGTTTAAGATGTAAGTTGGGATCACTTGTTCTAAATGCTGTTTGCATGTCAGTAAATAAATAGCCCTAGTGGATATTATTTATTTTCATATGTGAAGCTTGATTTAAGCATTTTTTTTATTGTGGCACTGTTTGTGCTCTTCTTTGGCCTGAATCCAAATTAGCGTAAGTCAGGTAAGAACATTTTCTTTTAGCAAGTAGTACAGGCTGGCCATCATTAATCCAGCATCATTTGGACCTGTAGTGTGCCGGATTAGTGAGTTTGCTTGATTACAGAGTGGTTAGGTTAGAATACACTTAATTAACCTATCAAGAGATACTCTGCTACATCTTCCTCATTTTCATCACTGCTTTCTCCTCCACTGGCTTGCTGCTGTGGATTTACAACCATCTGCACAATTTCTGAGTCAGTATAATGATGAAATTTGAAATTATGCTAGCCGAAATTAGTGCCGGATTACGGATGGAACCGGATAACTGATTGCTGGATTAGTGATCGCCGACCTGTACTATATATTTGCTCGTATTTTTAAAATATTGCACCAGTAGGTTTCTTGTCAGAGGAATTTCCACTTTCATAGTTTGGTGTAATTCTACCTTATTTGAGAATGACTAGGAAAATCTTGTATTCAAGAAATTTGTTAAACAATGTTGCAGTGTCTGGCAAGTGATGGTCACTGTGCGTTTGTCTTCTTTCACTTTGTCTTGGTGGAAAATGGCTCATATGTTTTTAATTTTCTGCCAAGTTTGTTGTGGCTGGGCCAGCATGCATATTTACATCTTAATCTTGTATCTTGTATTTTTTCAGAAAGCTTGAAAATTTAAAGTTATTAAACAAGAAGAATGTGAATAAAGTAGAAAAGAAAAGGAAGCTTTCCAGCTTGCTGAATGACTCTCAAATGTCAAATGAAGAAGGTAATCTTTCTGAAGTGAAAGAGGAAGGTGAAAGAAGGGCAGAAGAAGCCAGCAGTGATGAGGGACAGGCAGTGAAAGGTAAATTGTTTCATGTTTTTATTTTTTTATAGATGCAAGACCCAGAATAAAGCTCTCATCTTTTAACCCAGCCACCACATATATATACACAAGTGCTTCTGTACTGCTACAGCTTTATTCACTAATATGAGTATTTCATAGAAGATGGTCATGTGCCAAAAAAATAGTAGTTGAATTTTTTGTTCTACTGAGATAATATCATTGTAACTGCTGCACTCTTGTGAGAAAAGGCAGTGAAAGTTGACTACTTGCATAGCTCTCCCTCACTGCATTATTACTTCATACATAGATTTTAATATTTAATTTGTATTTTTTTCAAAATAATTAAAAAAGTGCTTGAGGCAGGGACTTAACCCCTTAACCCTTTGAGGGTCAAGAGGCCCTGTCCCAAACTCGTTCTCAGGGTTGAAAAATATTCGAAAAAAAATAATTTTTCTTATGAAATGATAGTTTTTTTTCTAAGTACAGTACATAGTACAGTGGACCCCCTAAAATCGGCCTTAATCCGTTCCATGAGCTAGGCCTAAAATCGAACTGGCCGATTTCTGAACCCTTATTTCCCATAAGAAATAATGTAAATACAATTAATCCGTTCCACCCAAAAATATTCACCAAAAATTCATTTTTTAAAGAATAAATACTATAGTTTTACATACAGAAAACAATGAGAAATAAATATAAAGCACTAATTTTAATGGATAAATGAACAGTTAAATCAGTTTTACCTTTATTGAAGACTTGTTGGCATATGAGAGAGGCAGGAGAGTTTGTTTGGAGGCAGGACAAGATAGTCCTTCAATGTGACAATAATATCAACTCTACAGCTTATTTATCTAGCACAATTCATCTAATATGACATAATAAACATAGAAACATGATATATACTCTAGAATTAATAAAACATGTCATTACGAATGTGAGGACTGGTGGTAGTGTGTTGTTGTTGGGTTTATAAGGGCCACTGACCATAATCCGTACATATACTGCTGGTGGTGGGTGGCAGCAGAAGGCTCCACCACTATTCACACAAACAATGTACATAATTTATAAATAAGAAATATTTACACTTTAATTTATAAATAAGAAATATTTACACTTTAATTTATAAATAAGAAATATTTACACTTTAATTTATAAATAAGAAATATTTACACTTTAATTTATAAATAAGAAATATTCACACTTATACAGTGGTACCTCGAGTTACGATATTTTTTCGTTCGAGAATGCTGTTCAAGTGCCATTACCAAACGAATTTATCCCCATAAGGAATAATGTAAAATAGACTAGTCCTTTCACCCAAAATATTCACCAAAATTCATTTTAACCCATTAACTGTCCAAACATATATATACGTTAGTACCGCTACTGCCCCAAATTTGGCACGATTGGCCTGAGATGCCTGGTCAGCATAGAATGGGTCTTAGCCCTTGGTGTCTACCTGGAGTCTACCTGGAGAGAATTCCAGGGGTCAATGCCCCCACGGCCCGGTCCGTGACCAGGCCTCCTGTTGGACCAGAGCCTGATCAACCAGGCTGTTACTGCTGGCCGCACGCAGTCCAACGTACGAACCACAGCCCGGCTGATCAGGTACCGACTTGAGGTGCCTGTCCAGTGCCTGCGTTGTATTAAAAAAATCTGGAACCACTTAGTACCTTGTGGGAGCACCAGTTCAAATGAGTGCCAGCTAGAGCAAACAGCGTAGCAAATGCCTGGGATTCGCTGATTTCATGTAGTATTAACTCTCCCATTTTAAGGGGAAAGTGATGTTGACCCAGAGTTTAGTGGCTCTGAAGTGGATGTGGCCATAAGTGGTCGAGGAAATATCAAAACCTTGATAATACCCATGTGCAACATTTATGCAACACCCTTTCAGAATGTCTATGCCTCACGTAAAGAGAAACAATTCTGGAACGTAATACGTGTTCAGCAGGCTGGCTGGCTGGTTCTATCTCCGTCTGTCTGTCTGTATCTATGTCTATCTCTGTCTGTCTATCTTTGTCTGTCTGTCTATCTCTGTCTGTCTGTCTCTGTCTCTCTTTGTCTGTCTGTCTCTGTCTATCTCTTTCTATCTGACTCTGTCTATCTCTTTCTATCTGACTCTGTCTATCTCTTTCTATCTGACTCTGTCTATCTCTTTCTATCTGACTCTGTCTATCTCTTTCTATCTGACTTTATCTATCTCTGACTCACAGGTACACATAAATAGAATTATACATAGTGTAAATTTCCTAGGATAACCCAAAAAATCCAGACAAAGTGCTATACTCTGCTTGTAGATATAATGTGTAAACATGACTGGCAAATACGTATTTACACTGGAACCAGACGTGACGACGCAGTCGTGTGTAATACCTGTTGGTTCAGGAGGGGCTCTCTTTGAGACGGGAGAGCTAGACGCTAGACGGACAGACAGATAGACAGAGAGCTTGACAGACAGATAGACAGAGAGTTTGACAGACAGACAGACATATGTTTGTGTAACAGTGAAAACAGAGGGTGGATGTCACCCCTTATCTTATCTTATCACTGCACCCTCACGTATGCTCATCAAATGTCTCCACTTATCTTATCACTGTCAGCAGTGGACTGACTTGTCTTACATCATGCTTCAAAGGAGGGTTAGATAAGGTTCGTCAGGAAACAGAACAAGTGTTTCCTGACACGGGTCTTAGTCAGATGACCCGCCGTTGGAGCTTTTGATCATCTAACTGAGGCCTTCCGCTGGCTTACCGGTCCACCCCTTTAAAAATTATGGTTAGATCTTCACAGTGCTTCAAAGGAAATTATTATTATTATTATTACAGTAGAACGTCATTTAGCACGAGATTATGTTGCACGTTACGGGTATTGCACAATTTAAGATTTGCGACACATTATCATCTTACACGACGTAAAGATGATATTACACGGTTCGGCAGGAGGAGAAAAATTTTGAGCACACGGTCGCCCGCGGTGGGTTAAACCATTGAGTCAGTGGGGGGTCCTACTAAGGGTGGCTATGAGCCACATCAAGTGTTTAATGCTGATGAGACAAGTGTTTTCTGGAAGAAAATGCCAACACGAACTTATATCAGTCAGCAAGAGAAAAGTGCACCAGGCTTCAAGACAGCAAAGGATCGCTTCACCTTGCTCCTTTTCGGTAATGCATCAGGTGATTTCAAGTGTAAGCCCATGGTTATTTACTGCCTAAAAATCCTCATGCTTTGAGGAAAGGAATTTGTTTTTCCTTACTGCAAACTGTAAGTTTATTCAGATACACAGGGCCAGGAGCTGAGTCTCGACCCCTGCAACCACAATTAGTGAGTACAGTTACATACATTATCTAATAGCAGCATATGTGTAGAGAACCTAGGATAACCCAAAAAACGTCAGTCCATGGAAATACTGTCACTGACTTTTTTGGGTTATCCTAGGTTCTCTACACATATGCTGCTATGTATGATAATCTTCGTAACTGTTTCTGTGTATACCTGAATAAACTTACTTACAGTTTGTGGGAAGGAAAACAAATAACCATTCTCACAAGCAGTCTTGTTGTTGTGGTTCAGCAGACACCACCCGCCTTACCCAGCCACCACGGACCCCACCATCCCAGCATTCTGACGTATTTCATACGCGTCAAGAAGTCCTGGCTACAAGCCAGCTGTGTTTGTGAAGAATAAGAGAGAGTGAATTGTGTTTTGATCTTGAATTAACGAAGAAAACAAAGATATTAGACAAGACATAACCCGTGGCCGTAATGAAGTGTTACTTTGTACACATAAAAAGATGTAAACATAAGTTTGTGTGACTGACTGAATGACTGACTGGACTGACTGAATGACTTGACTGACTGAATGACTGTGACTGACTGACTTGACTGACTGACTGAATGACTGACTGAATGACTTGACTGACTTACTGAATGACTTGACTGACTTACTGAATGACTTGACTGACTTACTGAATGACTTGACTGACGCGTTTCAGCCATAATTTGTTCCAGAAGGCTGTTCAAGTGCCATTACCGAACGAATTTGCTCCTTAAGGAATAATGTAAAGTAGGTTAGTCCATTTCAGACCCCAAAAATACACTTACAAAAGCACTTACAATAATACACTTACATAATTGTTCGAGTTTTGAGGTGATCGAAACTTGGGGTCCACTGTATATACAAATGTACAGTCACTGGACATGTTCGTAGAAGTTCTGCAGCTTGTGGAACTCTTTGAAACATGGTCTCATGCACACTGGTGTTTTACACTCCTCACACATAAACGAGTGTCTCCACATTTTTGTGGGTGTTTTTTTTTTTGTATGTGCACAGACAAAACACCTCTTCTGAGTAGTTTTCTTCAAAGTAGTAGCAGGCAGTTGTGTTAGGTAGTTATCCTAGGTTGATGTTCGTCTGGGTCGTCATTCCTTCCTTCCTTCCTGCCTTCCTTCCTACATTCCTTACCTTCCTACATTCCTTCCTACCTTCCTTCCTTCCTTCCTACCTATCTTCCTTACTTTCCTTCCTTCCTTCCTTTCTTCTTCTTTCCTTCCTTCTTCTTTCCATCTTTCCTACCTACCTTCTATCCTTCCTTACTTATTCTTTCCTTTCTTTCATCTCGTCCTTCCTTCCTTTCTTCCTTCCCTCTTCTTTCTTCCTTACTTCTTCTTTCCTTCCTTTCATCTCGTCCTTCCTTACTTCTTCTTTCCTTCCTTTCATCTCGTCCTTCCTTCCTTTCTAACTTCCTCTTTCCTTTCTTCCTTCCTTCCGTCCTTCCTTTCTTCTGGTTTCTATAATATATATACACATATATAGTCACTGGACACATTCCTAGAACTGCTATTAGCTTCTGGAAGCTGGTTGTTGTGTGTGGGTGGACTTGTAAATGTGCTGAGTCAGGGTGTGGCTGCTGTCAAAATGACAAATTATACCATCATTCACTACCCTTACTGTCTGTCAACACCCATTGGGTCCCATATCTTCCCACCCCACCATCCACATGGAAATAAGTCACTTTGATTTTTTGTGTTATCCTAGGTTGACGGTTGTCCTTCCTTCCTTCCTTCCTCTACTTCTTCTTCCTTCCTTCCTCTCATCTCTTCCTTCCTTTCTTTCTTTCTTCCTTTCTTAATTCCTTCCTTCCTTTCTTCCTTCTGGTATCCTGGGCATTGCTTTCGGTCACAAACTCCTCAAAACCATGAAATTCATCTTCACTGACACTTCCATCTGTGTTAGAGCTATCACTTGGGAAGAGAAGAGTCCCAGATTCGCCGGGAGTCAGATATTTCTTACTGCTAGGCATGCTGAACAAGGACTACTGAAATGGCATTCCCACAATGCACCACTGGCTCCGATTTTTTTTATACTGCGCACACTGACCATGCAGACCCATTCTCTCACATGTGGGCCTACCAGCTTCTCCGCTGATTTGAAGCTGCTAGAATTTTGGCGCATTAATGCATCAAAACATTGGCTCGTAAGACGTATATATATGACCGAAACAGTCAAAGGGTTAACTGTCCAAACGTAGATCTACGTTCTCTCGCCCAGCGCTCCGAATATTTAAAAAAAAAAAAATATATAGAGGACATTTTTTTACATAAAGTAATGTAAAAAAAAAATTTAGAGTTAGTACTTACGGAGATGTAAGGCTACAAAGTCGGCACTTGTCACTCACCTGCTGGCAACATGGAGTCCTGCCGCTTGAAGAAGTGTTGCCGATATACTTTTTTTTTTTTTTTTTTTTTTTTTTTAATTTATATATTTTTATGTTCTGATAATTACAATTTATAGTAGTTCTTGTGATTTCATAGCCAGTCTTTGTTCTGACACTAATATTAGGTACTGAAATAGCACTCAAATAGTCACAAACACACTGACAGGTGAACATTTTCACCTGCCTTGGTCACATACTATTGTCTAGAAATACGTACAGTGGACCCCCGAGTTACGATCATAATTCATTCCAGAAGGCTGCTCAAGTGCCATTACCGAACAAATTTTCTCCCTTAAGAAATAATGTCAAGTAGGTTAGTCCATTTCAGACCCCCAAAAATACACTTAAAAAAGCACTTACAATATTACACTTACATAATTGTACGATTTCCGAGGTGATCGTAACTTGGGGGTCCACTGTATATACAAAGTATTTATAGGTCCCAGCAATGTTTTAGACATGATGGAGTATATATGAAACTCCTTGAAGCATCATGCAAGATGAGTGTCATTCCACTGCTGACAGTGCAGCAGTGGAGTGACACTTGATGATTGTGCACTGCCTTGGCTGTTTTTCACTGTTACATATAAACATGTCTGTCTTATTTGTCCCTCTGTCTCTTTATCTGTCTCTGCTTATCTGTCTACCCTTGTGTCTGTCTTCCTGTTTCTCTGTCTGCTTGTCTCTCTTTTTGTCTCAGAACCAACAGATGCAGAGTTGTCATGTCTGATTCCTGAATAAGTGAAAATGCGTATTACTTCCCAGTCATGCTTATTATGCCTTATATCTACAAGCACAGTACAGTGGACCCTCGGTTAACGAAATTAATCTGGTCCAGGAGCTATTACTTAATCTGAATCTTTCGTTATCTGAAATCTTATTTCCCATAAGAAATAATGTAAATACAATTAATTCGTTCCACAAAAAAAAAAAAACTCAAAAAAAAACAATAACATTTACTTACCTTTATTGAAGAGTTGCAGGCATCTGGAAGGTAGAGTTGCTGACAGGGCAGGGTGTTAATGGTTGGAAGGGAAATCCTCCTCCAAAAGGACTTCATTTCTTTTTCTTAATGCATGCCTGCTACACTCCCTGCATGCCTGCTACACTCCCTGCATGCCTACTACACTCCCTGCATGCCTGCTACACTCCCTGCATGCCTGCTACACTCCCTGCATGCCTGCTACACTCCCTGCATGCCTGCTACACTCCCTGCATGCCTGCTACACTCTCTGCATGCCTGCTACACTCCCTGCATGCCTGCTACACTCCCTGCATGCCTGCTACACTCCCTGCATGCCTGCTACACTCCCTGCATGAATGCTACACTCCCTGCAAAGCTACACTTGCATGAATGCTACACTCTCTGCATGAATGCTACACTCTCTGCATGAATGCTACCACTGGGGTGCCACTAGGAAGCTTCTTTGGACCCATGGTGACTATTTCACAGTGACAATCACTAAACCACCAAAAAAGACACCAAATATATTGTGAATCTTTGGAAAAGTGCGCTAGGTAATGTTCTCTCAATGGTAAACAACGCTTCACTGGCATCCTGCGCTTGCGCGGAGCAGGCAGACACGTCTAATACCTTTCGGTAACCGAGGAATTTTTCGCTAACCGATTACAATAAAAGCTTACGTTTTCCGAAGCTTACGTTAACGGAACCTTTCGTTAACCGAGGGTCCACTGTATAGCACTTCATCTGGATTTTTTAGGTTATCCTAGGTAATTTACACTCTATAATAACTTTTATGTGTATCTGTGAGATAGAGGCAGAGATAGACAGAGATACGTACAGAGACAGACAGAGATAGATACAGTCGGAGATAGAGACAGCCAAAATCAATCAGCCACCCACTCAGCCAGCCACTCACCCGGCCTGCCAAACATGTATTACACATGTTCCAGAATTGTTTCTCTTTACTTAGGGTATAGGTTATAGGACATTCTGGCAGGATGACACTGCCAGTGGTATAAAAATTGAAAGGATGTTGCACAAATATTGCACGTGGGTTATTATCAAGTTTTTTTTATATTTCCTCGACCACTTGTGGCCACATCCATCTCAAAGCCACTAAACTTTGGAGTCATCATCACTTTCCTGTTGAAAGGGGAGTGTTAATACGACATGACATCAGTGAATCCATGGTGTTTGCCATGCTCTTTGCTCTAGCTGGTGCTCAATTGAACTGGTGCTCCCACAAGGTACTAAGTGGTCCCAGATTTGTTTAATATTGCGCACACTAAGTGTTAAGACCCATTCTATACTGACTAGGCATCTCAGGCCAGTCGTCCCAAATTTGGAGGCAGAAAAAATAAACGTAGATCTACGTTTGGAGCACTAGCTGTAAGAACGTAGATCTACATTTGGACAGTTAAAGGGTTAAGGATACCCCTCATGTGTGATTTACAATTTACAATGCCTTATTTACAGGATCACATTAGGTAGTAGATTATATTTCCATTTAGATTGATGTTTGTGAACCCACTGCATTTTCTTTACCACATTGGTCAAATTATGGGGAAGCAAATACAAAATGGGAGTTGACATAGTTACTTTTTGCTGATGATACTGTGCTTTTGGGAGATTCTAAAGAGAAGTTGCAAAGGATAGTGGACGAGTTTGGGAGGGTGTGTAAAGAAAGAAAGTTGAAAATGAACATAGATAACAGTAAGGTGATGAGGTTATCAAACAAATTAGGTAAAAAAAAATTAAATACGTATCACATTGGAGGGAGGGAATACGGAAAAAGTGAGTGTGTTCAGATATGTGGGAGTAGATTTGTCACCAGATGGGTTTATGAAGGAGGAAGTTAACCATAGAATTGATGAAGTAAAAAAAGTGGGAGTGGTGCTTTGAGGTATCTGTGGAGACAAAAAACATTATCTATGGAGGCAAAGAAGGGAATGTACGAGAGTATAGTGGTACCAACACTCTTATATGGGTGTAAAGCATGGGTTGTGAATTCTGCAGCAAGGAGGAGGCTGGAGGCAGTGGATGTGTTGTCTAAGGACAATGTGTGGTGTAAATATTATGCAGAGAATTCGTTGTGTGGAAATTAGGAGGTGTTGAGTTACAAAAAGTATTATTCAGAGGACTTAAAAGGGGTTATTGAGGTTGTTTGGTCATTTAGAGAGGATGGAGCAAAATAGGTTGACTTGGAGGGTGTCTAAATCTGTAGTGGAGGGGTAGGGGTCATCATATGAAAGGATGGAGGGAGGGGGTAAAAGAGGTTTTGTGTGCAAGGGGCCTGGACATGCAGAAGGCGTGTGAGTGTTAGATAGGAGTCAATGGAGACGAATGACTTTTGGGACCTGACAGTCTGTTGGAGTGTAAGCAGGGTAATATTTTTTGAAGGGATTCAGGGAGACTGGTTAGCCGGACTTGAATCCTGGAGGTAAGAAGTAGAAGGCCTGCACTTTAAAGGAGGGGTTTGGCATATTGGCTGTTTGGAGTGACATCTAAACTCTCATGTCTGGGCACCTCTGCAAAGACTGATTATGTGTGAATGATGGTGAAAGTATTTCTTTTTTGGGTCACCCAGCCTCTGTGAGAAGCGGCCGTAGTGTTAAAAAAAAAAATTGGTCATCTTCCACCAAGGTAAGATAACCCAGAAATGTAACACATTAGCCGTCATTCATTAACCCTTTTACTGTCGGTCCCATAATATTACAGCTTGCAAGCCAGTGTCGCTTCCATAATACACGAAAATTCTAGTGGCTTCCAATCTTGCGGGAGAACGCTGGTAGGCCTACATAGGAGAGAATGGGTCTGAGTTGTCAGTGTGCACAGTATCAAAAAATCCTGCAGCATGCAGTGCATAAAGGGAAAAAAAAACTCTGACCATGTTTTTCATTTAAAACAGCGACTTTGTGGTGTATTTTCTTATGGTATTTATGGTTGTATTCTCGTTTTCTTGGTCTCATTTGATAGAATGGAAGATATATTACAGAACTAGAGATGATTTTTAATGGTTTGGGTCCCAAAAGTACCTTGAAATTGAGCTCAAAATAGCGGAAATGTTCGATTTTTGCCAATGTTCAAGAGTAAGCAAATCACGTCACGAATCAAATACACATCAACTGGTGGGTCTAATATGCTTTCACAAATGTGCTGATATAGAAATTAATTTTTGAATTATTTAGAGTTGATTGAACATTTTACTAAAATTTTAAAATTTAGAATATGAGAAATTTATTTATTTATATTATTAAAAATTTAAATCTAGCTTATTAAAATCAAAAAAAAAACAAATTAATATTAATATTTTAAACCATTAATTTATTTTATAAATATTTTTTAAAATAATAAATTAACAAAATTTAATTGAATTTAGTTTAAGTTTGATTTTTGAAAAATTTTACTAAAAATAGTTTTAAAAATTAAATTTAATAAAAATAAAAACAAATTTAATTTTATATATTATATTTTAGCTTAAAATTTAAAAATTTAATTAAATACAATTTAAAAATAATTTAGATAGAAATTAAATTATTTTATTTAATTTAAGATTTGAATTTCAAATTTTTTAAAATTAATTCAAATAAATGAATTTTTGCAATTGATTTTAGAAGTTAAATTTTTGATTTTAAAATATTAGTATTTTATAAAATTCATAAAATTAAAATAGAATATATATTTTAGAATTTATTTATTTTATTATTTTTTAAAAACCTTAATCTAAATAATATTTATAATTTTATTATTTTAAAACAAAATTAAATCTTAAAAATAAATATTTTTTATATTTCTAATTTTAAAATCTTAATCAAAAATCAAAAATCAATTATAATTTAATTTAAATCTTTAATCATAAAATAAAATTTCATATTTTGAATTTACATTTTAATTTTACAAAAATTAATGTGAAAACAATTTTATTATTAAGTTAACTTATGTATTTTACAAATTTTTTATAAAATTTAAAACTTTAAAATTCAACAATATTTTATAAAATTGAATTTTTATTTTACTATTTAAAATTAAAAACATATTAATCTTGAAATTTTATTCAAAAATGAATAAATATATTTTAATCTTCAAAAATCATTTTATAATATTATATTTTAAATATAATAATAGAAAAGGAAATTTTATGATTTTTTAAGGTTTATGTTTTCAAATTTTTAGAAAATACTGAATTAAAATCAAAAAAGTTTTATAGCATTTTGAATATTTTTAATATTTAATATTTTTAAATCCCATTAAAAATCTATAAAATCAATATTTTTATAGAATATTTCATATTATTTTCGAAAATATGAACATTCTAGAAAATGTAATGATTTATGCATATTTCGACGTTTTAGAGCGTTTGAGTTTCAAACTTTTAGCTAAATACTTAGATTACACTTTAAAAGAATTTAGAATTGAAATTATGAAAAGAAAATTTTATGATTTTGAACTATATATTTTATCTAAATATTTTGAAAATCTTAAACTAATTCAAAATGAATAAAACGTTTTATAGCATTTGAATATTTTAATTATTTCATATTTTTAAAATCCATTAAATCTATAAAATCATATTTATAGAATATTTCATATTATTTCGAAAATAATGAATTAAGAAAATGCAAATTATTTTTTTTTGAGTTTTAGAGCGGTTTGATGCTTTTCTGCAAAACTCATTTTTAGCTAAAATACTTAGATTTTCACACTTTTAAATGAATTTCTATGCAATTGAAATTTATGGAAAAGTAAGCAAAATTTTATGATTTTCTTTTAGGAAGCTTACTTATAGGTATATTTTATCTAAAAATAGTTTTTCAGAAAATCCTTGAAATGCCTTAATCGTCAAAAATGCAATAAAATCAAGTTTTATAGCATTTTTGAATATTTATTAATTATTTACATATTTTTAAAAAATCATTAAAATCTATAAAAATCAATATTTTTATAGAATATTTCATATTATTTTCGAAAATACATGAAACATTAAAAAGCTCAGAAAATGTGCTAAAATCGTATTTTATTGCATATTTCTGACGTTTTAGAGCGGTTTGAGTGCTTTTCTGGCAAAACTCATTTTTCAGCTAAAATACTTAGATTTTCACACTTTAAATAGAATTTCTACTGCAATTGAAATTTATGGGAAAAGTAAGCAAAATTTTATGATTTTCTTTAGGAAGCTTACTTATAGGTATATTTTATCTAAAAATAGTTTTTCAGAAAATCCTTGAAAATGCCTTAAATCGTCAAAAATGCAATAAAATCGTTTTATAGCATTTTGAATATTTATTAATTATTTACATATTTTAAAAATCCCATTAAAAATCTATAAAATCAATATTTTATAGAATATTTCATATTATTTTCGAAAATACATGAAACATTAAAAAGCTCAGAAAATGTGCTAAAATCGCATTTTATTGCATATTTCGACGTTTTAGAGCGGTTTGATGTTTTCTGACAAACTCATTTTTTCAGCTAAAATACTTAGATTTTCAAACTTTAATAGAATTTCTACTGCAATTGAAATTTATGGGAAAAGTAAGCAAAATTTTATGATTTTCTTTTAGGAAGCTTACTATAGGTATATTTTATCTAAAAATAGTTTTTCAGAAAATCCTTGAAAATGCCTTAAATCGTCAAAAATGCAATAAAATCAAGTTTTATAGCATTTTGAATATTTATTAATTATTTACATATTTTTAAAAATCCCATTAAAATCTATAAAAATCAATATTTTTATAGAATATTTCATATATTTTCGAAAATACATGAAACATTAAAAGTCAGAAAATGTGCTAAAATCGATTTTATTGCATATTTCGACGTTTTAGAGCGGTTTGAGTGCTTTTCTGGCAAAACTCATTTTTCAGCTAAAATACTTAGATTTTCACACTTTTAAATAGAATTTCTACTGCAATTGAAATTTATGGGAAAAGTAAGCAAAATTTTATGATTTTCTTTAGAAGCTTACTTATAGGTATATTTTATCTAAAAATAGTTTTTCAGAAAATCCTTGAAAATGCCTTAATCGTCAAAAATGCAATAAAATCAAGTTTTATAGCATTTTTGAATATTTATTAATTATTTACTATTTTTAAAAATCCCATTAAAAATCTAAAAATCAATATTTTTATAGAATATTTCATATTATTTTCGAAAAATACATGAAACATTAAAAGCTAGAAAAAGTGCTAAAATCGTATTTTATTGCATATTTCGACGTTTTAGAGCGGTTTGAGTGTTTTCTGCAAAACTCATTTTTTAGCTAAAATACTTAGATTTTCACACTTTAAATAGAATTTCACTGCAATTGAAATTTATGGGAAAAGTAAGCAAAATTTTATGATTTTCTTTAGAAGTTTACTATAGTATATTTTATCTAAAAAATAGTTTTCAGAAAATCCTTGAAAATGCCTTAATGTCAAAAATGCAATAAAATCAAGTTTTATAGCATTTTGAATATTTATTAATTATTTACATATTTTTAAAAATCCCATTAAAATCTATAAAATCAATATTTTTATAGAATATTCTAATTATTTTCGAAAATACATGAAACATTAAAAGCTCAGAAAAATAGTAAATCGATTTTATTGCATATTTGACGTTTTAGAGCGGTTTGAGTGCTTTTCATGGCAAAACTCATTTTTCAGCTAAAATACTTAGATTTTCACACTTTTAAATAGAATTCTACTGCAATTGAAATTTATGGGAAAAGTAAGCAAAATTTTATGATTTTCTTTAGGAAGCTTACTTATAGGTATATTTTATCTAAAAATAGTTTCAGAAAATCCTTGAAATGCCTTAATCGTCAAAAATGCAAAAAATCAAGTTTTATAGCATTTTGAATATTTATTAATTATTTACATATTTTAAAAAATCCCATTAAAATCTATAAAAATCAATATTTTATAGAATATTTCATATTATTTTCGAAAATACATGAAACATTAAAAGCTCAGAAAATGCTAAAATCCATTTTATTGCATATTTCGACGTTTTAGAGGTTTGAGTGTTTCGGCAAACTCATTTTCAGCTAAAATACTTAGATTTTCACACTTTTAAATAGAATTTCATGCAATTGAAATTTATGGAAAAGTAGCAAAATTTTATGATTTTTTTGGAAGCTTACTTATAGGTATATTTTATCTAAAAATAGTTTTTCGAAACCTGAAATGCCTTAATCGTCAAATGAATAAAATCAAGTTTTATAGATTTTGAATATTTATTAATTATTTACATATTTTTAAAAATCCCATTAAAATCTATAAAATCAATATTTTTAAGAATATTTCATATTATTTTCGAAATATACATGAAACATTAAAACTGAAAATAAATCGTATTTTATTCATATTTCGACGTTTTAGAGCGGTTTGAGTGTTTCTGGCAAACCATTTTTCAGCTAAAATACTTAGATT
>WNWK01009884.1:0-73690 GCA_009830355.1 Cherax destructor | reverse complement strand
ATAACAACACTGTATGACCGACACACCGCTATATACCACACATGCTATGCGCATACCGTGCGCATGCTAAACACATGCTATGCAATATACACTATATACACTATACACACTATACACACTATACACGCGGTGAACAAACACTTCATTATCATAACATGAGCACACGCGCCTGTTTGGGGAAGGGAAGGGGGAAATAGTTTTACCCTCACCCTCTGCCTCCTTCCCCCCCATTAGGCCTTCCCTCACCCACCCATAGGTGACCGTTATGTTCCCTCACTGACTTCACATGCACAACACTTTTCTTGGTTCTAAAGTGGGAGAGGAGATGTAGAGTCTTGTAGCACTTTCCAACACCAGCTGCAGATATTCACACACCAGCCTGTTGATGATAATCCTGGTAGCAGTTCTTGATTGGACGATATTGTGCCAAAACCACGGAGCAGGATGCATATATATATATATATATATATATATATATATATATATATATATATATATATATATATATATATATATATATATATATATATATATATATATATTTGCTTTGGCCCGCCTCATGGTGAGCGAAAGACAGATCACGCTCTATTCCATGGGTCACACAATTCTAGTCCCTAGTTGCGCACATGGGTTCGAATCCTCGGCTAATCGTAGTGTTGTTACTGATTCAATACCACTCGTTCGTGGTCACAATAATATATATATACTGCTTGTGGAAGCTAGTACACCAAACGGGAATAAGAATGAAATTAGCTTAAAGGCACCCACACCACCGTATGTCCTCGGACCAAGAGTATCACACCTAGCTTGGCTGGGTGCTTGGTTCTTGTAGGATTGTGTGGTTCAGTGGGTTAAGGCGTCAAGTGATTTTTGCTCACCACGAGGCAGGGCCAAAACTACATGGGTTCGAATCCTCAGCTAGTCGCAGTGTTATTGATTATATATATATATATATATATATATATATATATATATATATATATATATATATATATATATATATATATATGTCGTGCCTAATAGGTAAACTGGTCAATTAGCAAGAACTCATCTAAAATTAAGTCCTTTCTAAAATTTTCTATTATACGTTTGAAGATATATTTTTTCATTTATGTTAATGTAAAAATTTATAATTTTGCACCAAAAGAATCTTAGAAAACGTACCTAACCTTATTATAACAAGTGCAATTTAATTTAACCTAATCCAAGTAAATATATTTTTGATACGTTTACAATAATTTAATAATAAACAAACACAATGAAATATATTTTTTTCGTTAGGTTCAGAATGATTTTTACGAAATTATTGCATGCACAAATTTTCGCTTGTCTTATATGGCAAGATGTGTGTTGCTATTTAAGCCAAAATCGCAAGATTTACCTAATAATCATCGACACCATGCCCAGCCCTTCTAGGGCAGGGTAGGTGCCACAGCTGGAGCTTCCTACCATCTGCAGCTCGCAAGACTGCCCTTCCCGTCAGCCACCCTGGGGCGGGGAAGATGGCAGACCAGAGAGGCCTAGCTTCTCCCTACGAGCCCCGTGCGTGTGGGGAATGTGGCTAGGCCTGGGGACAGTTGGTCCCAACGATGAGGGAGTACTTGTACCTCCTCCCTTGGGAGACATAGATCTCTGATACTCCCACGACAGGGAGCCGGAGCCGGGTCGCCATCTGGAATAGACCCGAGCCGGGAGAATTCCCGCCGAATCAACACCTCCTCCATTTACCTAATCGGCACGACATATATATATAGGGAAGGGTAGGGTATGTAAAAGAAGAAAATTAAAAGTGAATATAGGAATGAGTAAGGTGATGAGGATAACAAAAAAAATAGGTGACGAAAGATTGGATATCAGATTGGAGGGAGACTATGGAGGAGGTGAATGTGTTCAGATATTTGGGAGTGGATGTGTCAGCAGATGGGTCTATGAAGGATGAGGTGAATCATAGAATTGATGAGGGGAAAAAGGTGAGTGGTGCACTGAGGAGTCTGTGGAGACAAAGAACTTTATCCATGAAAGAAAAGAGGGGAATGTATGAGTATAGTTATACCAACGTTCTTGTATGAATGTGAGGCATGGGTGGTGAATGCTGCAACAAGGAGAAGGCTGGAGGCAGTGGAGATGTCATGTCTGAGATCAATGTGGGGTGTGAATATAATGCAGAGAATCCGTAGTTTGGAGATTAGGAGGTGTGGGATTACTAAAACTATTACCCAGAGGGCTGAGGAGGGGTTGTTGAGATGGTTTGGGCATGTAGAGAGGTTGGAACGAAATAGAATGATTTCGAGAGTGTATAAATCTGTAGTGAGGGAAGGCGGGGTAGGGGTCGGCCTAGGAAAGGTTGGAGGGAGGGAGTAAAGGAGGTTTTGTGTGCGAGGGGGCTTGGACTTCAAGCAAGCGTGTGTGAGCGTGTTAGGAGCTAATGAAGACAAATGGTTTTTAAGACTTGACGTGCTGTTGGAGTGTAGGCAAGGTAACATTTATGAAGGGATTCAGGGAAACCGGCAGGCCGGACTTGATTCCTAGAGATGGGAAGTACAGTGCCGGCACTCTGAAGGAGGGGTGTTAATGTTGCAGTATAAGCACGCCTCTGGCAAGACAGTGATGGAGTGGATGATGGTGAAAGTTTTTCTTTTTCGGGCCACCCTGCCTTGGTAGGAGACGGCCGATGTGTTAATAAAAAAAAATAATAATATATATAATAAGGCGAACTTGCCGAATAGGCCGAACTTCCTTAAAAAATGAACTTTCCCAACATATTCTTTTACAGAAAGTTAGATATATATACCTTAGATTAATTTAAATGTAGTTAATATTACTTAAAATTAATTATGTTTTTTCGTTATGCTCAGATCAATTTCCGCTGATTTATGGCAAAAAATTCATCTTGCTAATTCGTTAAAGTGCATCCTTGCCAAATGGGCCAAACTCGGCGATTCGGCTGAAACGGCACCCTCCCCCCTTCCCCGCCGTTCACACACACACACACAATTTATATTGCACAGCAGCTACTAAGGGGGGGAGGAGGATGTTGCCCAAGGCCTTTCGCGATGCAACTCAAAGGCTTCTTCAGAAGCAATACAATGAGAAGAATGGCATGCAGGAGAACATAACTAGATGTGTCCAGAGACACATTCCAGCCAGAAAAACGGAAGCCACACCCACACCTAGCCATCTTCGACCTCAAGTGCCAGATCTCAAGAAAAGTTTTTAAGAAATAATGTAAATGATAGCAAAGCCTATAAGCCTCTCAAAAATGATAGTTAACGGTAATATATAACCCGTATAAGCTGTCAGTGATCATCAAAGAACTTTCCTGGCTGAACTGTCTCTTTGGAAATACCTGCTTTGCCTCTCATACAATCATTTTTTCTTATTGACGTCGCTTAAGCGACGGTCTGGAGTTTTGAGACTCTCTGACCGCGGGTTCGAACCCCACCCGTGGTATGGTTTGATTTTGTCTTATTGCATTGTTCCTGAAGAAGTTTTCGCAGCTACAACGCGAAAGGCCTTGAGTAACAATATTCTTTGTCATAGAGGTTGCAGTGCATTATTAATCACTTGTTTGTGATTGTTGCAATGTCATGGAAATAGCCCAGGAACTTGAGACTTTTGGACGTAAATAATTGCAAAAAACAATATTCTAAAAAAATATACTAAAAATGTACTAAAACTCGTATAACATCCACCTTGGCGTTAGCCTTAGCGACACTTGTGTAGTGGACAGACTTTAAGTCCAAGTAAACACTGAACTTATTGTGTTCAATTTCTCGGCCGATGATGAACTACCGAGATTATCGGGTAATGTGTAACGCCTATGGACATAAACATTTAACTACCGAGATACGGCGATCATACCAACAACGAACCAACCGAAAGAATGTCTTAGAACGGCTGAAGCAGCAGTTTTGGTATCACGTGATGCGTCCCAGATCTAGGGACGGAGACTCGCTGTGTAGTAGATTAGAGACACCAAAACACGAAAGGATTAATCGATGGAGTCAAGTTCCTTGTCGACTTCATCATTTTAACTCGATAAGGGGATTCTATTTTATTATGTTTAGCTTTTTGTGGTCTCTTGCGCAATTGCAATAATTGGCAGCCTCTTCTGAGTAGATGCTCTGTTATTTTTTTATCTTCAAATACAGATATTCTTTGGATGAAAAGCAAACAAGTCTGCTTTGTCTTCCTTATGTCTTATAAGCTCTTCCACTCACATCTTTGTCTCCAGCAACAACATATTTCTTCCTCTCCTTCGCCAACTTTTCTTCACTATTTTGTTTTCAAATCAGCCTTTTCCGTACCTCTTCTTCCTTTACCTTTATTGCTTTAAATATAGGTAATCTGTTCGATACTTAAACCTGGCATGTGTATATATACCCATAGTATGTAAATAAGAAATTCGATGGAGTTTTGTCAGCACAATACAGGGTATAACAGATACAATTACCACACGTCTGGTTGTGTTCACTGTGTTCACTTGTGTGACAGTGACGTTACGTTAATGTTACGTCTCTAGATAACTGTGTTGGTCTGAAGCAATTTGTCATGTCTCGTAGGAAGTTTATAATTAATCACGTAATATTTCATCAGTCAATTATCAGTCGCTGCCTTTTACTGGAATTATGTTTGTGACTGACCATCCATAACTGTTACTGCATCTTTATTCTTATCTTCTAGACACTGCAATGAGTTTGCAATGTCCGTCTTCGAAGACTCTGCCATGTCACAGGATAAGGTAAGCTGTAAATGTAGTATTCTCCTTAAATTTACAGTTGTGGCATTCTACATTCTGTTGCTTGTCTCTTAAAACAATAGCGGCAGTATATTTGTTTTTGTTTCGCAATAAATCGCTGCCATGATACTGTTAACGGTTAAACTACATGGAAATGGCTTTTCCAGGACACGGAGAATATTTTTGTTTGCTTTCTTCAAAAATCACTATGTTTCGTCAAGTTCTGTTTTCTCTAGTCTAGAGCTACTGATTTCTCCTTTAATTTTCACTCTTTCATACCGTTAGACAATTTACAAAAAAAATAAGCATGATAGTTACAGTTGATGGAACGATAAACAAAGATACCGCAAGTGGAGAGAAAACAATTAAGCATCGCGATCCTTTACTGTACAACGTTTGGCTGGAGTTGTCCAATAAATTGTTACTTGCTAAGTATCTTTGTTTTACCATAGTTCCGGTAAAAATTAGGAATTAGTATCCTGTTGGGAAATCTCTCCATGAGGCAAGCAGACAGGCAGGCACAAAGGCAGACAGACAGGCAGACAGACAGGCAGGGCGGGAAGGCAGGGAGGGGCAGGAAGGTTGGAAGGGAGTTATGGAGTGAGGGGTGGAAGAAACGACCTGTATGGGTAGTGGGTCACTTTTAATAGTAGTCCAAAAATTGATGCGACGTTTTAAACGCTCCGTGAGTCTGCTTATGGTGCTCTACTTTAGATTACAGATATCTCAAAGCATTTCCTTTATATCTGTTCTATAAAGGGATTAACTTAGAGTTATTCCAACACATGACTTAAACATGTTTGTCAGGTGATTACAACAGTTAGAAAAACAAGCTTGATATAGGCATCAACTGATGATAGCTTTATGGAATCATTTTTGATGAATCATATACTACCTAACGTATCTGAATCGTTGTGTTAATGGCAATTGACTCGTGTTCCACATTACAGTTTATTGCTCTCCCTATAAGGACAGTGATGATGAAATCACTGACATTAATATTCCTCACGTGGCACAGCACGCAGATATTTGTCACTGTGAAACAACTGTAAATGCTGTTAATGTTAAATCATAATATCGGCACTGAAAACGGTATTCTTTCGTTTTACCGATGCGACATTTAACATGTGATCTACCTTTGAATTCACTCGTTGATGCGAAATCCCAGAAAAGTAGAGCAAGCAATCACTGGGTTGGGTCATGTTAAGTTTGCTTATCACTAATTTGATCTTGTCGAGGTCAGAAAGCACTGGTATGGCAGCTATTTCACAAATAATTTTTTTCAGCAGGTATATTTTACAAAAAAAAAAAGTCCTTTAACTGCATTCCTAAACGTACCTAACTGGTTTCCATTAATCAATATTTGGCACTTGAATTTATGGTACGTATACGTTTATATCAACAGGAGGAAGCAAATATATTATTTACGACTTACTATGCTCTCTCATGTTGCCTGAAGACTGCAGCATTTCTCACTTATTTCATACTTGTTAAATAAACATTTATTCTGAATATGTAAACATTAGCGTCAGTGTCCTTTTTTGCATTATCTTTTTGTCTTCAGTTACGAATATGTAATTCTGAAATAAGTGAAAGTTTTTTGAACCCTTGCGTGAACATGTTGGTCCCTGTTTCGGTAAATATGTAAATATATATTTCTAGTTGCAAATCTAAAAAGATTTACATGCTTCGGGAGTTGCTGGGAGAGATTTACAAGGAGCTCCCTCGCAATTTCCTGCTAGTAGTTGCGGCTTTGAAGCGCACCTCAAATTCCAACCCAAATGCTGTATTTGGAAAGCTGCTGCCGCTGCAACACAGCTAGCTGCCTGCAAGGTATTTCCAGAGCGCATTCCTAGTGTCATAGAGAAGATCAGAGGAGTTGGGCACATTTTCTTGTTAAGTCTTTTCATCTCTCGATTTATACGTTTATTTTTTACCCCTTCATCAAAATATTTTCCTCTCTCTCTCTCTCTCTCCCTCTCCCTCCCTCCCTCCCTCCCTTCTCTCCATGTTTATCCTCAGTGTTCCCATCTCCGACACCGAAGCGGAGCTAATGCGCAGCCCACCGTGAAAAACTTACCAGTTTGTCATCGTTGCTGAGTTTGTGCTGGGACTTTAAATATCGTTGCTGAGTTTGTGCTGGGACTTTAATTAACTACTTGCTTATAACAATGTTTCGTAAAGTCCCCAAGGAAATATTTGTATTCCATTATTTCCTGGCCAGTAATTGGAGCCAGGCTTACAAACATCTACAAAATTTATAGCATTTTATAGGATTTTTCTTAAAACTGACAGTACCATTGTTTTACGCTTACCAGACAAGTCGTTTCTCATCTTTTGGATTGCTTTCTCATTACTAATGATTTTTCTGTTTGGATTTCTTATCCTTCTATGATTTTGTATGTATACCTGTTCATGAGTACACGGGTGATAAATAACAAAAGATCTTACACTATTACAATCTACAGCCTCGTTATCTGCCGAAAAATAAAATTAAAGTCCTCGCTGGCTATCGTTCTTGTTCTTAAGTAAAAGGACACAAGTGCAACTAATGTGACATTTTATTGTGGCAACGTTTCTATCTCCAGGAGCTTTATCAAGCGTTACACCTATTACGGCTTGATAAAGCTCCTGGAGAGCGAAACGTTGCCACAATAAAATGTCACATTAGTTGCATTTGTGTCCTTTTACCTAACATATTGTCGGTAATTCTACCAACATTAATACACTCGTTCTTTTTGTCTAGAGTAGGTAGATGAGGTACGGATAATAAAGAAAGAAGACTTTCTTCTCTTTCTCCTTTTCTTCCGGCCACTCTGCCTACATAAAAAAATTGGGTAAAAACAAATGTTATGGTGTATTTTCTTGCTGGTGGTGAAGGCTATTGAGGAAACTTAAGGAACACGGAATAGGAGGAGAAATTTTTCCTGGATAGAGGCATGGTTGACAAATATGCAGCAGAGAGTTTGCATAAATGGGGAGAAATCAAAGTGGGGGCACGTCACGAGCGGTGTTCCGCAGGGGTCAGTGTTGGGCCCCTTGTTCACAGAATGGATATAAATGCACTGGAAAACGTACAGAGAAGGATGACAAAGTTGATCCCTATGTATCAGAAATAGTCCCTATGAGGATAGACTGAGGGCCCTGAATCTGCTCTCTAGAAAGGCGTAGAATTAGGGGGGAAAAGGTTGAGGTGTATAAATGGAAAACAGGAATAAATAAAGGAAATGTAAATAGCGTGCTGAAAATATCCAGCCAAGACAGGACTCGCAGCAATGGTTTCAAGTTGGAAAAATTCAGATTCAGGAAGGATATAGGAAAGCACTGGTTTGGTAATAGAGTTGTGGATGAGTGGAACAAACTCCCGAGTACCGTCATAGAAGCTAAGTCGTTGTGTAGTTTTAAAAATAAGTTAGATAAATAAATGAGTGGGTGTGGATGGGTGTGAGTTGGACCTGACTAGCTTGTGCTACTAGGTCTTATGCCGTGCTCCTTCCTTAAGTGGAAGTGACCTGACTAGGTGGTCATTGGTCTAAGCCGGGGAGTGACATGGACCTGCCTTGCATGGGTCAGTAGACCTGCTGCAGTAGGCCTACTAGCCGCACGTAGTCCAACGTACGAACCACAGCCCGGCTGATCCGACACTGACTTTAGGTATCTGTCCAGCTCCCTCTTGAAGACAACCAGGGGTCTATTGGAAATTCCCCTTATGGCTGGTGGGAGGCTGTTGAACAGTCTTGGACCCCGGAAACCTAGTGTTTTTTCTTATTGTTCTAATGGTGCCCCTACTTTTCATTGGGCGTATGTTGCATCGGCTGCCAAGTCTTTTGCTTTTGTAGGGAGTAATTTGTGTGTGCAGATTAGGAACCAGTCCCTATATTATGATGTATCTCTCACCTGTGCTCCATTGAGTACAAGTGAAGTGTTTCCAAGCAGTTAAGGTGTTTGATGGAACTTATACGTGCCGTAAAGGTTCTCTGTACATTCACTAGATCTCCGATTTCACCTGCCTTGAATGAAGATGTTAATGTACAGCAGTATTCCAGCCTAAAGAGAACAAGTGATTTAAAAAGGATCATCATTGGCACCTCTCATGTTGAAGGCTCTCATTATCCATCCTTTCATTTATTTTCCTCGGAGACATGATAGTGGCACTGTTGTGATCCTTGAAGGTCACCCAGCATGCAGCAGTACACAGGTCACCCAGCATGCAACAGTACGCAGGTCACCCAGCATGCAACAGTACGCAGGTCACCCAGCATGCAACAGTACGCAGGTCACCCAGCATGCAACAGTACGCAGGTCACCCAGCATGCAACAGTACGCAGGTCATCCAGCATGCAACAGTACGCAGGTCACCCAGCATGCAACAGTACGCAGGTCACCCAGCATGCAACAGTACGCAGGTCACCCAGCATGCAACAGTACGCAGGTCACCCAGCATGCAACAGTACGCAGGTCACCCAGCATGCAACAGTACGCAGGTCACCCAGCATGCAACAGTACGCAGGTCACCCAGCATGCAACAGTCCCATGTATCTTGCAAAGATGCATTACTCAAGCGTTGAAATTTTGAAGCCGATCGAATAAGGCATATTTTTCCTTTACAATTTTACTACAGCAGTTTGCCTCCACGTAAACGAAACTAAATAGTCAGTCATCACCCTGAGGTTCATCACCTATTAAATACTGAAGCCGTTCAGAAGAGATTAACTGAAATTTAGTTAATTTGATTTAACGGGAATAAAAATTTCACACCATTTTTACTTTATAAAATCGTCAAATCTGCTCCAATATATTTAAATTTCACTCTCCGCTGTCATCGCATTTTTTTTCCCTCCATTTTTGAACGTCTGAAGCTTTGCCACTTGAGGATTTTGGAAATTATACAAAAAATTCCAGGATGTTGAGAATGGTTTGAAAAACTTTGATCATAGGGAAGATGAGCAAGTGATGAGTTGTGTAGTCGACAGGATGATGTGGTGTTTTCATGTTAGCAGCAAAATAAAATCGAAAAATTGCAAGATATACCCAATTACCCATTAATTTTTGGGCCAGTTATAAGCCAAAAAAAAAATAATAAACGACAAATATTTTTTCTCGCTGATATTGCAAAACTGTATTTGAAACAAGTACACGATACATAGGGAGTTAAAGTTCCAACAAAAATATCCCAGAGACGACGAACAGCAAGTTTTGGACGGTTGGTCGAACAATGGTGCCGCTTCCGCGTCGGGCAGGAGAACACTGTGAAGGATAATAAACACTGTCACTGTGAGAGTGAGAATGACAGTCAGACAGAATGGAGAGATTTTAGAGTTGCGGCTAGGCTAGAGAAAGCGAGAGAACTGTGATGAAGACAGTGTAAAGGATAAATAGTATGAAAGATAAACAGTGCGAGAATGAGAGGCAGACAGACAGAGAGACAGAGAGCAAGCTAAAGTAAGAAAAAAGTTGTGGCAGATGACAAGGCGAAGGATTTAATATAGAAACGGACAAACAAGAAGGCATGTTAACATAATGCTTACAACATCTATGATCTTGTTTACCAGACGTAGAATTTGTGCCAGTAAATAAATAGCTGTCTTCTGCTTGCATATCTCTCTCTCTCTCTCTCTCTCTCTCTCTCCTCTCTCCCCTCTCTCTCTCTCTCTCTCTCTCTCTCTCTCTCTCTCTCTCTCTCTCTCTCTCTCTCTCTCTCCCCTCCCTCCCTCTTTCAGTAACTTCTGAAGTGTACAGTTCCTTTTGCATGTGCAGCAGACCATTTACAAAGTTAGATTTGCCTAGAAGAGGGACTAATTTATGTACGTAGCGGCACAGGAAACTTACGTTATTTCAAAGCAGCATGAACATAAATTAAGACAAGATGAGTATGCAGAAAGCAACACTAACTCCTAGGTTATATACATTGACAATGTACACACACACGTAAGTACGTACGTACGTACACGTGTCAAGCATAATTTAATCCCTGTTTTCGACCTTAGGATATTCTTGACTAGTGGTGAATATATTACATGCCACTTCACTATTTCTTTGTTTAGTCGATAGTCTTTAAACCCAATTAACCAATTAGTGCAAATATGTTCACATACTCGAGATGAATATTTGTTTACTGAGAGTTAAGAATGAAAGTTGGGGAAATGTAACAGACATGAGGGAAATGTAACAGACATTGGGGAAATTCTTTGTTTCATCGCTTGTGATATGTCAACATTCACACATATCCAATTCTGGAAAGTAATCATAATTGAACTTTCACTTTAAAATCAGTGTACATGTATTCATTTATTTTTAAATTAAACCCGATTCGATACATATAAAAGAACAGTTAAGAAAATAATATCAATATGGGTATGTACACCTTGTTTTACAGGGAAATTAATAATATGCAGAGAAAAGTCAATGAATATTAACATAATTCAGAAACATATATATTTATCTATTTTGCACACTCACGACACTAACACGTCTAGGGGATCCCTTTATACAAACACGCTTATCTCATCCTGAGAAAACTCCTGGCTAATTAGTTTAAAACCCTTTAACGTTCAATTCTAGAAATACTGGAGGGATATGGATGTGATTCTGGTACGTTATAGATTGACCCCAAACAGCCATTATTCCTTCTTTCAAGACTAGAACCGCTCTTTTTCATAACCTAACTCCTCGGTCCCTTTGGGTAAGAGTTCTCTCAAATTTTACTTGAGGATAACGATGAGTTTCCCTATTAGTCAGACGTAATGTTAATAATTTCATGTGAGTCCTGATTGGGCTGAGCAACCTTCCGGAGGCCAGTACATCGAGGAGGAGGAGAAACACTAAATAAAAGGATTAGAGGCGTTTCGCAGTTTCACCTCTTACAAACTGCTGGTACTTAACATGACACGACAAGGTAGGTAAGCATCTTCTCATCACTTTACTTCATCTACACTGTTTCTTCTTCGCTCCTCACAATGCTCTCACTCACACTATTGATCTAATACTAATCAAAACATCGTAGTTTTATTTCTAATTAGTAAGCTTGTTATGATATATTTGTTTTGTATTGTGACGTTTATTCTTGCTCATTCTACAGACATAATATTAACATTAAAATATAGAAAAAATGCTCGGAAAAATATTTGAATATGAAAACGTAAAAATATCTTACAAGTCTATGAAAAACTTCACAAACAAAATATCGCATTGGTTAAGTATTTGTATTTTATTTCACTCCACTTATGGGCAGTTTGCTTGTCAGTCCAAGAAAATTAAAATATTTTCACATTTTTATTTGTCAATTATTGACGGCCAGGCTTGTTAAAGGCAACGACTGATGTTTGATTTATGAATAGATTTTTTTTTGATTGATTATATACTACCTAAGGCAGCCATGCAACAAAGAAACCCTCAGGTGAACAGTGACCTAGTGACGCACCATTAAAATAACATCACTGTCAAGAGATACTGGAGAGTCAGAACAAAATGAAGTTAAAAATTACTTGTCATTATAACATTTATGAGGAAGGAAGAACAAATAATGAAAATAAATCTGACGACAAAATAGTGGAGAAATAAAGTCCTTGAGAGAGAGAGAGAGAGAGAGAGAGAGAGAGAGAGAGAGAGAGAGAGTGCTCCTAGTGGCCAAGTAAATAATGAACCCACTAGAAAGAGTGGCAACTTTGAGACTAAGAAGACAATAATTTAAAGCAGGTCAGTATAATGGGAGGAAGGGCAGATAAAATAGGGAATATTTACAAGAGAATCAACAAAGACAAATATTCCAAAATATGTCTTCTAAAGGAAAATAAAAAAAAGACCATTGAGGTTAAAGTAAAAATAAACTTTATTCTCTTTATCGAATTAAAATGCTTCGGGCGACTGGAAACTTGGTGCTATCACCTCTTCTTTTCTTTCGTTATCTATAAAGTAATACACAGTGAATCTTCCACACAACTTCTCGAAAGCAAGAAATGATCAGCAGACCGCTGCTTTATCCATCCTAGCGCAGACAATGTTCTGCAGACTTCATTATTATATCTTTGTCTCGGAACGTAACTGGTAAATTCTACAGTTGCTACACACTGACTGATAACTGAGACAGTTCATCACTGGTTGAGATATAAACAAGTTAAACACGAGTAAAATTCATTATATATTAATACTTCTTCTGTTATGCGATTTATTTAAATAACGCGAATTCAATTCCCTTTCCTTGAGAGGAATTGCGAAATGAAATTTAAAATTTCATGTCCGAAAAAACATATTCGTCTGTAGTCCAGTGGGGCGAGTGTCTTACTGACTTTAAATGCTATTTATTGTAACAGGATTATTTTTCTCGTTATGTAATAATAAGAGAGCTTTAATTTGATTTAGATTATCAGATTCTACAAACAAATCCAGTTTGTTCAGTGAACATTTAGTGAGTGATCAGTAATTATCTCCAGTTTATCATCTAAATTAAATCATTTTACTGCTATTTTTCGTTATTGGTCTCCTGTTTATAGTTACCCAAATGTCATGTTTTTTTTTTTTTACACATCAGTCCCATTCTCTATATAATAATTCGTATATTCCTCCTGACGATGGAGACATCGTCATCTTTCTTGTACTTTCCTTCGTCTGTGTAACCGGGAGGAGATAAATGTTAATTACTATTATACAACAGTTCCTCTCAAAACACGGCACATACTGTATAATATATATATATATATATATATATATATATATATATATTTTTTTTTTTTTTTTTTTTTCCCAGCAAGTCGGCCGTCTCCCACCGAGGCAGGGTGACCCAAAAAGAAAGAAAATCCCCAAAAAGAAAATACTTTCCACACTCATACATAATCACTGTCTTTGCAGAGGAGCTCAGATACGACAGCTGAGAATAGTCCCTCCCAGCTGTCACTATCCCAGACCCCTCCTTTAAAGTGCTGGCATTGTACTTCCCATTTCCAGGACTCAAGTCCAACTAAATCAATTAACTGGTTTCCCTGAATCCCTTCTCAAAATATTACCCTGCTCACACTCCAACAGCTCGTCAGGTCCCAAAAACCATTCGTCTCCATTCACTCCTATCTAACACGCTCACACATGCTTGCTGGAAGTCCAAGCCCTCGCCCACAAAACCTCCTTTTCCCCCTCCCTCCAACCTTTTCGAGGACGACCCCTACCCCGCCTTCCTTCCCCTACAGATTTATACGCTCTCCAAGTCATTCTACTTTGATCCATTCTCTATAAATGACCAAACCACCTCAACATACATACATATATATATATATATATATATATATATATATATATATATATATATATATATATATATATATATATATATATATATATATAAATATGTCGTGCCGATTAGGTAAAACTTGCGATTTTGGCTTAAATAGCAACGCTCACCTTGCCATATAAGACAAGTGAAAATTTGTGTATGCAATAATTTCGCCAAAATAATTCTGAACATAAAGAAAAAATATATTTCATTGTGTTTGTTTATTATTAAATTAATGTTAACGTATCTAAAATATATTTAGTTGGGTTAGGCTAAATTAAATTGCGCTTGTTGAAATAAGGTTAGGTAGGTTTTCAAAGTTTCTCTTTATAAAAAATTATAAATTCTTACATTAACATAAATTAAAAAAATATATCTTTAAACGTATAAGAGAAAATTTAAGAAAGGACTTAATTTTAGATGAGTTCTTGCTAATTGACCAGTTTTACCTATTAGGCACGACATATATTTTTTTTTATTTTTTTTTTATTAACACATCGGCCGATTCCCACCAAGGCAGGGTGGCCCGAAAAAGAAAACTTTCATCATCATTCACTCTATCACTGTCTTGCCAGAAGGGTGCTTTACACTACAGTTATAAAACTGCAACATTAACACCCCTCCTTCAGAGTGCCGGCACTGTACTTCCCATCTCCAGAACTCAAGTCCGGCCTGCCGGTTTCCCTGAATCCCTTCATAAATGTTACTTTGCTCACACTCCAACAGCACGTCAAGTATTAAAAACCATATGCCTCCATTCACTCCTATCAAATACGCTCACACATGCTTGCTGGAAATCCAAGCCCCTCGCACACAAAACTTCCTTTACCCCTCCCTCCAACCTTTCCTAGGCCGACCCCTACCCCGCCTTCCCTCCACTACAGATCCATACACTCGAAGTCACTCTGTCTCGTTCCATTCTCTCTACATGTCCAAACCACCTCAACAACCCCTCCTCAGCTCTCTGGACAATCGTTTTGGTAATCCCGCACCTCCTCCTAATTTCCAAACTCCGAATTCTCTGCATTATATTCACACCACACATTGACCTCAGACATGACATCTCCACTGCCTCCAGCCTTCTCCTCGTTGCAACATTCATCACCCATGCTTCACACCCATATAAGAGCGTTGGTATAACTATACTCTCATACATTCCCTCTTTACTTCCATGGACAAGGTTCTTTGTCTCCACAGACTCCGAAGTGCTCCACTCACCCTTTTCCCTCATCAATTCTATGATTCACCTCATCCTTCATAGACCCATCCGCCGACATGTCCACTCCCAAATATCTGAATACATTCACCTCCTCCATACTCTCTCCCTCCAATCTGATATCCAATCTTTCGTCACCTATTCTTTTTGTTATCCTCATCACCTTACTCTTTCCTATATTCACTTTCAATTTTCTTCTTTTACACACCCTACCAAATTCATCCACCAACCTCTGCAGCTTCTCTTCAGAATCTCCCAAAAGCACAGTGTCATCAGCAAAAAGCAACTGTGACAACTCCTACTTTGTATTTGCTTCTTTATCTTTTAGCCCAACACCTCTTGCCAAGACCCTCGCATTCACTTCTCTTACAACCCCATCTATAAATATATTGAACAACCACGGTGACATCACACATCCTTGTCTAAGGCCCACTTTTACTGGGAAATAGTCCCCTTCCCTCCTACACACTCTAACCTGAGCCTCACTATCCTCATAAAAACTCTTCACTGCCTTCAGTAACCTTCCTCCTATTCCATACACCTGCAACATCTGCCACATTGCCCCCCTATCCACCCTATCATACGCCTTTTCCAAATCCATAAATGCCACAAAAACATCTTTACCCTTATCCAAATACTGTTCACCTATATGTTTCACTGTAAACACTTGGTCTACACACCCCTACCTTTCCTAAAGCCCCTTGTTCATCTGCTATCCTGCTTTCTGTTTTACTCTTAATTCTTTCAATAATAACTCTACCATACACTTTACCAGGTACACTCAACAGACTTATTCCCCTATAATTTTTGCACTCTCTTTTGTCCCCTTTGCCTTTATACAAAGGAACAATACACGCTCTCTGCCAATCCCTAGGTACCTTACCCTCTTCCATACATTTATTAAATAATAGCACCAACCACTCCAAAATTATATCCCCACCTGCTTTTAACATTTCTATCTTTATCCCATCAATCCCAGCTGCCTTACCCCTTTCATTCTACCCACTGCCTCACGAACTTCCCTACACCCACAACTGGCTCTTCCACACTCCTACAAGATGTTATTCCTCCTTGCCCTACACACGAAATCACAGCTTCCCTGTCTTCATCAACATTTAACAAATCCTCAAAATATTCTCTCCATCTTCCCGATACCTCTAACTCTCCATTTAATAACTCTCCTTCCTATTTTTAACTGTCAAATCCATTTGTTCTCTAGGCTTCCTCAACTTATTAATCTCATTCCAAAACTTTTTCTTATTTTCAACAAAATTTGCTGATAACATCTCACCCACTCTCTCATCTGCCTCTTTTTACATTGCTTCACCACTCTTTTAACCTCTCTCTTTTCTCTCCATATACTCTTCCCTCCTTGCATCACTTCTACTTTGTAAAAACCTCTCATATGCTAACTTTTTCTCCCTTACTACTCTCTTTACATCATCATTCCACCAATCGCTCCTCTTCCTCCCGCACCCACTCGCCTGTAACCACAAACTTCTGCTGAACACTCTAACACTACATTTTTAAATCTACCCCATACATTTTCGACCCCATTGCCTACACTCTCACTAGCCCATCTATCCTCCAATAGTTGTTTATATCTTACCCTAACTGCCTCCTCTTTTAGTTTATAAACCTTCACCTCTCTTTACTTACTGATTCTATTTTCCTTGTATCCCATCTACCTTTTACTCCCAATGTAGCTATAACTAAAAAGTGATCTGATATATCTGTAGCCCCTCTATAAACATGTACATCCTGAAGTCTACTCAACAGTCTTTTATCTATCAATACATAGTCCAACAAACTACTGTCATTACGCCCTACATCATATCTTGTATACTTATTTATCCTCTTTTTCTTAAAATATGTATTACCTATAACTAAACCCCTTTCTATACAAAGTTCAATCAAAGGGCTCCCATTATCATTTACACCTGGCACCCCATATATATATATATATATATATATATATATATATATATATATATATATATATGTGGGGGCAATATGCGGTGTGAATATAACAGAGAATCCGTAGCTTGGAGATTAGTAGGAAATGCGGGGTTTCTAAAAGTATTATCCAGAGGGGTGAGGAAGGTTGTTGAGGTGGTTCGGACACTGAGAGGATGGAACAAAATAAAATGACTTGGAGGGCATACAAATCTGTATTGGAAGGCGGGGTAGGGGTCGCCCTAGGAAAGGTTTACCTGGAGAAGGTTTCGGGGTTCAACGCCCCCGCGGCCCGGTCTGAGACCAGGCCTCGTAAAAAAATGAGTGGACCGATCCCGGAGATATTGGAATACCGGGACGATCCGCAGCAAAGGTAAAGCAAGCCCCAGCACTTGGCCATTATCGAAAAAGCAGTCAGATATTAAGCTGATAACAGATACTACTCTTTGATATTAGCTCAAGAGAGCCGAGAAGGTTGGAGGGAGGGGGTAAAGGAGGCTTTGTCTTCGAGGGGCTTTGACTTTCAGCAAGCGTGCGTGAGCGTGTTAGATAGGTGCGAGTGGAGATAAAATGGTTTTTATGACTTGACGTGCTATTGGAGTGTGAGCAAAGTAACATTTATGAAGGGATTCAGGGAAACCGATTAGCCGGACTTGGGTCCTGGAGGTGGAAGTACAGTTTCTGCACACTGAGGGAGGGGTGTTGACATGTTTCAGTTTTTTAACTGTACTGTAGGCACACCTCTGCCAAGACAGTGATGGAGTGAATGATGATGAAAGCGTTTCTTCTTTATCGGGTCACCCTGACTTCCCTACCACTAAAACACTCTTGTAATTCATTAAAATTTACTCCACAAACCCTGGTAAGTAAACTTAGCAACATAAACACTGATTTCTTTACTTCTGCAACACAAACACTGGAAAGTAATATCACAGTCTTATCCGTTGCTTTGATCCATCAAACTCTGACCCAATTAGTGTCACTACATTTCCGAATATTTTTATTCCAATATGATTATTTTCTTTCCTGAAATCCCAGCTCTGTCTTCTTGTTAACTCTGACATATTAGAGTCTATCTCGATCAGTTGATAAATATCGTTACCTCGTTAATTACGTCACTAATCCATCTGTGGCACAAATTATCATTATTAGATATAATTGACAACTCAGATTTATGTATAGCGAGAAAAAGCAATTATGAGGAAGGAGTGTTGGAGGAGGAGTGTGGATTACGAGGAAGGAGTGTTGGAGGAGGAGTGTGGATTACGAGGAAGGAGTGTTGGAGGTGGAGTGTGGATTACGAGGAAGGAGTGTTGGAGGAGGAGTGTGGATCACAAGGGAGGAGTGTTGGAGGAGGAGTGTGGATCACAAGGGAGGAGTGTTGGAGGTGGAGTGTGGATTACGAGGAAGGAGTGTTGGAGGAGGAGTGTGGATTACAAGGGAGGAGTGTTGGAGGAGGAGTGTGTATTACGAGGAAGGAGTGTTGGAGGTGGAGTGTGGATTACGAGGAAGAAGTGTTGGAGGTGGAGTGTGGATTACGAGGAAGGAGTGTTGGAGGTGGAGTGTGGATTACGAGGAAGGAGTGTTGGAGGAGGAGTGTGTATTACGAGGAAGGAGTGTTGGAGGAGGAGTGTGGATTACGAGGAAGGAGTGTTGGAGGTGGAGTGTGGATTACGAGGAAGGAGTGTTGGAGGAGGAGTGTGTATTACGAGGAAGGAGTGTTGGAGGTGGAGTGTGGATTACGAGGAAGGAGTGTTGGAGGAGGAGTGTGGATTACGAGGAAGGAGTGTTGGAGGTGGAGTGTGGATTACGAGGAAGGAGTGTTGGAGGAGGAGTGTGTATTACGAGGAAGGAGTGTTGGAGGTGGAGTGTGGATTACGAGGAAGGAGTGTTGGAGGAGGAGTGTGGATTACGAGAAAGTAGTGTTGGAGGAGGAGGTGGATTACGAGGAAGTAGTGTTGGAGGAGGAGTGGATTACGAGGAAGGAGTGTTGGAGGAGGAGTGTGGATTACGAGGAAGGAGTGTTGGAGGTGGAGTGTGGATTACGAGGAAGGAGTGTTGGAGGCGGAGCGTGGATTACAAGGAAGGAGTGTTGGAGGAGGAGTGTGGATCACAAGGGAGGAGTGTTGGAGGGGAAGTGTGGATCACAAGATAGGAGTGTTGGAGGAGGAGTGTGAATTACGAGGAAGGAGTGTTGGAGGAGGAGTGTGGATTACGAGGAAGGAGTGTTGGAGGACGGAGGCGTGGATTACAAGGAAGGAGTGTTGAGGAGGAGTGTGGATTACGAGGAAGGAGTGTTGGAGGAGGAGTGTGGATTACGAGGAAGGAGTGTTGGAGGAGGAGTGTGGATTACGAGGAAGGAGTGTTGGAGGAGGAGTGTGGATTACGAGGAAGGAGTGTTGGAGGAGGAGTGTGGATTACGAGGAAGGAGTGTTGGAGGAGGAGTGTGGATTACGAGGAAGGAGTGTTGGAGGAGGAGTGTGGATTACGAGGAAGGAGTGTTGGAGGAGGAGCGTGGATTACGAGGAAGAAGTGTTGGAGGTGGAGCGTGGATTACGAGGAAGGAGTGTTGGAGGAGGAGTGTGGATTACGAGGAAGGAGTGTTGGAGGAGGAGCGTGGATTACGAGGAAGAAGTGTTGGAGGTGGAGCGTGGATTACGAGGAAGGAGTGTTGGAGGAGGAGCGTGGATTACGAGGAAGGAGTGTTGGAGGAGGAGCGTGGATTACGAGGTAGGAGTGTTGGAGGAGTAGTGTGGATTACGAGGAAGGAGTGTTGGAGGAGGAGTGTGGATTACGAGGAAGGAGTGTTGGAGGAGGAGTGTGGATTACGAGGAAGGAGTGTTGGAGGAGGAGTGTGGATTACGAGGAAGGAGTGTTGGAGGAGGAGTGTGGATTACGAGGAAGTAGTGTTGGAGGAGGAGTGTGGATTACGAGGAAGGAGTGTTGGAGGAGGAGTGTGGATTACGAGGAAGTAGTGTTGGAGGAGGAGTGTGGATTACGAGGAAGGAGTGTTGGAGGAGGAGTGTACACTAAGTACAATGATGTAAGCGAGACGACGGGGATCATCATGAAAGGTGAAGGGATAATACAATTCCTTGAGGTTGTGTGACTCCTGACTGGTGCTTCCTCCTCTGCACATTACAAAAGGGAAGGGGACACCTTGATGCTGGTAAAGAGCTCTTGATCTGAGGAATTGTAGCTATCTTTCCCCTTTCTTGAATGAAACCTAATTATCTTACATTCCCCAGTACTGTATTAACCCCTGGGTTTGGCTTTTTCCCCATGGTCATCAAAAAAAAAATTCGTTGTCAAAGAAATATATTTGAAGGCATTTAGGGCATTTTGCGGTTGCTGAAAATGGCAGTTTTCAAATTGGCTCTAGTTTGTGAGATATTGCATACCTACTCTCAATTAACAGGAAACTTGGCCATAATGCATGTATATGTATATGTAGTGACAATTTGTATATACAGATACTTTTAATAAAGCTCAGAAATTTATTTTGAAATTATTTAATATTTAACGAAAGGTTTTGAAAACCGACAAGTTGAAGAATTGAGACACTTATGCAACATATGGGAATCTTTATTGAAGAAACTTTTCGCCACACAGTGGCTTCATCAGTCCAATACAAAGTAGAAAGGTGTAAGGGAAGGATGAGTTTGAGGTAATCAGTCCCTCAGCCTGGAATAGATGTGTTCAGCCCATCACTCTTGTTGGACTGAACACATCGATTCCAGGCTGAGGGACTGATTACCTCAAACTCCTCCTCTCCTTACACCTTTCTGCTTTATATTGGACTGATGAAGCCACTGTGTTGCGAAACGTTTCTTCAATAAAGATTCCCATATGTTGCATAAGTGTCTCAATTCTTTAACGAAAGGAGTTGTATCAACAACGATATTGTAAGATTATTTTGTTATTTTTTTCCAGATAAACATAAGTCCTTCACGAAGTGCCTGCTTAAATTATCCCAGTGCATTTTCTTCATTTGGAGCGAATACTCTTTGCAAAAACAAAGAAAGAACATCAAAAGCTTGTCTTGCTTATTTTGAATATCAACCAGGAGATTAGTGGCTGTTTATAGACAGCTCCATTAGAAGCTTGAAATGTATCTCATTGCTCAATGTTTACCAATATGCATCTCTTTCAATTGTTCACTCAAAAAAACTTAAAGAATGCTAAAATATCAAAATGGTATTGCAGAAGTTTTGTAATACCAACTGAAAGCTGGAATCTTTGATGGTCTTCAAATTCGAAAGCTTATCAAGGACTGAAATTTCACAAAATATATGTACAGTGTTGAAGTTTCTGCATGGTGCAGTTGTGTGTCAGTTGTCAAGAACTTCTTGAGTAATCACAAAGCCGACAATTATGAAGAACTGGTACAAAACACGCTGACAAGCTTTAAGAATTTAGGTACTAATATGATCATAAAGGTAAACTTTCTCCATAGCCACCTAGACAGATTTCTAAATCATCTTGGTGAGGTCAGTGAGGAACAAGGGAAGAGATTACATCAAGAAGATGCACCGGTTGAGCAGTATCAAGGAAATTCTAACTGCAAGATCTGTACTACCTTAATCATTTGTTATTGGTAAACATTTGGTGCATCGGATGTGTGATGGTGACTGATATTGAGAGTAGGCGACAGTGAGCGAGTTTAAGGTTAACAATACTGTTAGTTAAGGACGGGTAATGGAGGTGGGAAGATAAAACACTTGTGGCTACTGAGCAATGGCGTATTGCGGAAAATATGATTATTAAAAATCTTTAAAGGATGATAACGAGCGATATCTTTAGAAAGAAGAAATAATAATGTCATGATTAAGATGAGATGTAACTAATGAGAGTTACATGATGTATATGAGATATAGAAAATTATTAATATTTAATTAAGTGATGGTAATGAGAGAAGATAAATTATAGTGATTGCAAAGCTAATATACAGTTCAAATATGGCGGTTAAACTAGATTCGAGAAAGCTAGGGTCGGTGCAAGATTCAGAGGACACCTGCGAAACCACATAACCACAGCATCCTGTACCTCAAGAGGCATAATAGCTCATCCTAAAAATCCTAAAACAGACAGAGCTCACCTAGACTCCCTCAATAGATCTAGATGCTAAAATTCACTCCCCTGCCAAGAGATGTAAGAGCTGGAGATCAACTTCAACAGACCAGGAGTTTTAGCTCAACACTCAACACTCAAAAAGCCCAAAATCTGCAAATCAGCATCATCAAGAGGTACAGAAGTTGTAGATCATTATCCTCAAGAGGCCCAGGAGCTGAAACTCAGTCCAGTCAAACATCATGAAAATAATAGGCCAGTCACCCTCCGAAACTTGGATGGATATGGTCGTAGGGTTATCCTTGCTACTTTGAGCTATGCATAGGAGGAAGGGAGATAGTTTTTTTTTTTTTTAGAGAAAGTTAGCTTTATTCCTTATCATGGAAACCCATAAACTGATATTTAGGAAAGTCTCACAAGTACAGTAACTTGAGAATGTCTCTTCATATAAGCTTCAGTCTTCTCAAACAGGCGTATCTTGCATGAACAAGATCTGGTTTTTTTGCGCTTTTAGGAATTACATTTTGCTAATTTAAAAAACTGAGTTATCTAAATAAGTTTGTATTACATTATTCTCTGCAAAGTCCCTTTAGGGTTTTATCTTACACCCGGCAAGAAATTAAGAAAACTAAGCCAAATTAAAACTTTAACTTTTAATTTTTTACACTGCTTGAATACTCTTAAGATATTATATGCCAGGGAACTTGCTCAAAGCAGAGAAGTGTACAAAAATATAAACCAATGTTTTAATTAAGCTTAATTTTCTTAATTTCTTGTTGGGTGTTGGATAAAAATAATTTCTTCTTAAAAGGCAAAGAGACTTTCTTAATGTTATTTTGATACCTCTCGTTTTTAAATTATGTAAGAAAAAATATAAAAAGGGAACATATAATATAAACCCTATTTATGAAAAAGTCCTATTTTAAAATTATAAAAATGATATAGAGGTATTTACCATGTTATTACTTGGTAAAAAAAAATAACCCATTTGTTTATATTTGGTAAATCAGCCCAATATCCAAGGAGCATTTTATTTAAAAATTATAACTTCATTGTCTCTTCTGACAGATTCAGATTTTTCATTCTCAATTTATAGCATGTAAACTAATGGTTACCTTAATTATATTACCTGAAGGCGGTTCCAGGGGTCACGACCCCCGATACCCGGACTTTATTATATTACCTGAAGGCGGTTCCAGGGGTCACGACCCCCGAGACCTGGACTTTATTATATTACCTGAAGGCGGTTCCAGGGGTCACGACCCCCGAGACCTGGACTTTATTATATTACCTGAAGGCGGTTCCAGGGGTCACGACCCCCGAGACCTGGACTTTATTATATTACCTGAAGGCAGTTCCAGGGGTCACGACCATCGAAACCCGGACTTCATTATATTACCTGAAGGCGGTTCCAGGGGTCACGACCCCCGAAACCCGGACTTTATTATATTACATGAAGGCGGTTCCTGGGGTCACGACCCCCGAGACCTGGACTTTATTATATTACCTGAAGGAGGGTCCAGGGTCACGACCCCCGCGGCTCGCTCCTGACCTCACGCTGACATAAACATACTTAATATGTATTGTTTTTATTGTCTTGAAAAACGTTCTCTCAGCAAAACTTACGCTCTGTTGTGTTTATTGAATCATTCTGTTGGAAATAAGCCATCTTTTCTCTACCGCCCGAACTGCCTCCTGCTCTCAGCCAGGAACTCACGACGCGTACAGTTCCTTTCGCCGTTTCAAAGGGCAAATTGTAAATTGAGAGCATTTCATGTGCAGGTTTTGGATCATGAAACTTAAAATCATCACAAAATACAACACACATTATCTCAGAGCCACATAACTGCTTGTCACGGCAGTGATAGGGTAATGCAAAAAAAAAAAAATAAATAAATACCACAAACGTTTTCCATGCACTGAATAAAGAAATGTTCCCCGAAAGTCGAGCAGGAAAGAATATATCTTGCTATAAAATTGTCTTACTTGCGTCTACAAAGCCCAGTTTAAACCTCCCTTGACGTTATATGCGTCAGCTCTGTTAGGTTAAATCCTGTCAGAGGAAGCATTCTGAAGTTATCGTGAGGAAAAAATACAGCAATGATTTTCAAATAAAATCAGCACCCACAATAAATGTTCCCTTTCGGGAACATCTGATTACTTCAAAGACAAAAGCAAACCTGAAAAGACTGACAGTGCTAAGAAGAATGACATTGCTAATACGTTAATATACAAACTCAAGGCATTCTTAAAACACCTTAAGAAGAGATTATGAGATCTCAATCAAACAATTAAGATAACTAAAATCACTTGTCTCAAAGAAAGCTTGCTCAATAATATTTGTGAAATTAGTGAAGAGCGTAAAGATGAAGGGGCTATTAGTAAGACATGAAACAGTCGACCTTGTAATGTACTAGTAAGAGTATTGATAGTAAAAGCAATACCAGCAGCAACAACCATAGTAGTATTGTTAGATCTAAACTCTACCTGTCCTTTCCTATTATTATTACTACTACCACTACTACTATTCTAGGCAAGAGCTAAATTAGTATGGATCAAACAGAGATAAACGGCAGAGAAAGGGCATATGCAGAGGAAGAGTTCCAAGGAAAAGTTAAAATTGGTGTAATGGCCCGGTTATGTTGAATATTTATAAATACTTTTCAATAAGCATGAAAATTCTCGTCTTCCAAGTTATGATTCCAGCAATATTTTCACTAAGAAAGGAGAGAATGGGATGAGAGCCTTCTATTTTTCTATCCTGACCTCCTCCGCCTAGACACAAATTGTGACCATTAAATATTATTTAGGTTTAGTCAAATAAACAGACACGTTGACAAATTACAGAAAGATGAATAAGAAATCGTAACTTCGGAATCATTAGAAATGAGAAAATAATAGGGCAGACGAGATAAGTAATTTGTCTGGGAAGTATAAAGCAATGGTATAGTTTAGATCCCTTAGCCTTGCATCTTTTGCGATGGAGGAGGGCGAAAAAAAATTTTTAGATTCTTGTCAGACATGCTCCAACTATCTGCCAGGAAATTTTTGGAAGACAAATATTTTCTCGCTGTAGGTACAATACCTTCACAAACTCTGCTAGGTGAAGTGGCAAGTTTTTCACGGTTCCCGGGACATTAGAGCCGTTTTGGTGTTGGGAATGTGAACGTTGAGAAGAGTGAACAGAAAGTGAGAAAAAGAGATAGTGAGGGAGAGAGAGCGTAAGCAAGAGCGAGACCTAGTAAGAGAGGGGGAGAGAGAGAGAGAGAGAGACAGAGACAGACAGACAGACATACATATATACATACACACAGCCAGAGACACAGCCAGAGACACAGCCAGAGAGACAGCCAGAGACACAGCCAGAGACACAGCCAGAGACACAGCCAGAGACACAGCCAGAGAGACAGCCAGAGACACAGATAGAGAGACAGCTAGAGAGACAGCTAGAGACACTGCCAGAGACACTGCCAGAGAAACTGCCAGAGACACTGCCAGAGACACTGCCAGAGACACTGCCAGAGACACTGCCAGAGACACTGCCAGAGACACTGCCAGAGACACTGCCAGAGACACTGCCAGAAACACTGCCAGAGACACTGCCAGACAGACAGACAGAGAATTATAACAACCGAGTGCAAGTAAGAAAGAAAATCGAACAACCTCGGGAAAATACTGATAGATAACAAGGCAGAGGAATAAATATAGAAACGGGCAGACGGAAAGAGGAGCAACAAACCCAATGATTTCCTTCACGATACATGGAATCTGTTCCAGAAACTTCGTAGCAGACGACTATATTAGAGAAATACCTTCCAAACTCAGCATCTGAGCTGGAATTTCAAGGGCACACCTGAGCCACATTTACAAGCGGGAAAATCTTCCCGAACAGATTACCTAAGCTAATTTTTGAGAACACACGCAAAACTATTTCTCGCAACACTTGCAGTTCTGAAGAAGACTGAACGCGGCGAGAACCTGCGCCACTTTCTTGCTAACCCCAGTGTTTCTCAAACTTTTTCACTTCATTCTGCTGTCAGGGAGGACAGGGAGGATCTAAATTAAGCTTGACTATCCTAGGCCGATAGACCTACTTCAGTGCTACTTTGTGGTGGTAGCCAGCGCTGTATGACCCTTATGGGTTTAGTGCTTAGTAATGACTATAATAATGTGGTGGTAGTGAGATGGTAATTACTGAAGACATTAATATTAAAATATTACCTCATTAATAAAACATTACATTATTTCTCAACTCACTTATTACCCCTATCTTGCCGATCACAGGATGATAATAGTCCAGGGAAACTGACTAATACCGTGTGTGTACTCACCTAATTGTGGTTGCATAGGTCGAGTCATAGCTCCTGGCCCCGCCTCTTTACTGGTCGCTACTAGGTTCACACTCTTCCTGCTCCATGAACTTTATCTTACCTCTTCTTAAAACTGTCTATGGTGCCTGCCTCCACTATCTCACATTCCAGACTATTCCACTTCCTGACAACTCTCTGGCTGAACAAATACTTCCTAACATCCCTGTGACTCAGATGAGTCTTCAACTTTCAATTGTGACCCCTTGTTGCTGTGTCTAATCTCTGGAAAATCCTGTCTCTGTCCACTTTGTCGGTTCCTCTCGGTATTTTATATGTCGTTATGTCCCCCTTGTCCCTCCCGTCCTCCAGTGTCGCCAGGACGAGTTCTCTTAACCTCTCCTCGTAGGACATGCCCCTTAGCTCCGGGACTAGTCTTGTTGCAAATCTTTGCACTTTCTCTAGTTTCCTGAGGTGCTTGGCCAGGTGAGGGTTCCAAACTGCATCTGCATACTCTAATATGGGCCTGACGTACACAGTGTACAGAGTCCGGAAGACTCCTTACTGAGATGTCGGAATGCTATTCTTAGGTTCACTAGTCGCCCATATGCTGCAGCAGTTATTTGGTTGATGTGCGCCTGAGATGTGCTCGGTATTATACACACTCCAAGATCCTTTTCCATGAGTGAGGTTTGTAGTCTTTGGCCCCCTAGACTGTACTCTGTCTGCGGTCTTCTTTCCCCTTCCCCGATCTTCATGACTTCGGACTTGGTGGGGCTGAACTCTAAGAGCCAGTTGCTGGACCTGTGTGTGTATGTGTGTGTGTGTGTGTGTGTGTGTGTGTGTGTGTGTGTGTGTGTACACGTGTCTTGTCCCAGCTGAGGTTCCATGAAAAAAAAATCCAGTGAGGCTAACAAGACGCCATAAACATATTTACCACTAAGAACAGAAATTAATCTAGATCTTAAGCAGCCCTAACTACCTCTCCAGCGTCAATGTTTTAACTGTGTATAAATATATCCGGTATATTAATTACAGAATTTGAATTTGTTTAAAATTCGAGTAATTAATGATGAGGATTATTGAATGAGGGACGGCCTAAGAGATCCTCGTAGCTTCCCCTTCAAGTTCAATCATTTTACAAGTTTTTAGTATTTTGCTAATCTGGGCGATCATTGGTAATGGAGCAGACTTGGTCGTCTCTGGTTCAGTTTGGTGGTGTGGTAGCGTATGAAGGTGGGGAGATAATGATGATGGTAGTTTATGAAGGTGGGGAGATAATGTTGATGGTAATGTATGGAGGGAAGATAATGTTGATGGTAGTTTATGAAGGTGGGGAGATAATGTTGATGGTAGTTTATGAAGGTGGGGAGATAATGTTGATGGTAGTTTATGAAGGTGGGGAGATAATGATGATGGTAATGTATGAAGGTGGGGAGATAATGATGATGGTAGTTTATGAAGGTGGGGAGATAATGATGATTGTAGTTTATGAAGGTGGGGAGATAATGTTGATGTTAATGTATGAAGAAGGGGAGATAATGATGATGGTAATGTATGAAGGTGGGGAGATAATGATGATGGTAGTTTATGAAGGTGGGGAGATAATATTGATGGTAATGTATGAAGGAGGGAAGATAATGTTGATGGTAGTTTATGAAGGTGGGGGAGATAATGTTGATGGTAGTTTATGAAGGTGGGGAGATAATGTTGATGGTAGTTTACGAAGGTGGGGATATAATGATGATGGTAGTTTATGAAGGTGGGAAGATAATGTTGATGGTAATGTATTAAGGAGGGAAGATAATGTTGATGGTAGTTTATGAAGGTGGGGAGATAATGTTGATGTTAGTTTATGAAGGAGGGGAGATAATGTTGATGGTAGTTTATGAAGGTAGGGAGATAATGTTGATGGTAGTTTATGAAGGTAGGGAGATAATGTTGATGGTAGTTTATGAAGGTGGGGAGATAATGTTGATGGTAGTTTATGAAGGAGGGGAGATAATGTTGATGGTAGTTTATGAAGGAGGGGAGATAATGTTGATGGTAGTTTATGAAGGAGGAGATAATGATGATGGTAGTTTATGAAGGTGGGGAGATAATGTTGATGGTAGTTTATGAAGGTGGGGAGATAATGTTGATGGTAGTTTATGAAGGAGGGGAGATAATGTTGATGGTAGTTTATGAAGGTGGGGAGATAATGTTGATGGTAGTTTATGAAGGAGGGGAGATAATGTTGATGGTAGTTTACGAAGGTGGGGAGATAATGATGATAGTAGTTTATGAAGGTGGGGAGATAATGTTGATGGTAGTTTATGAAGGTGGTGAGATAATGTTGATGGTAGTTTATGAAGGTGGTGAGATAATGTTGATGGTAGTTTATGAAGGTGGGGAGATAATGATGATGGTAATGTATGAAGGTGGGGAGATAATGATGATGGTAGTTTATGAAGGTGGGGAGATAATGTTGATGGTAGTTTATGAAGGTGGGAAGATAATGGTGATGGTAGTTTATGAAGGTGGGGACATAATGTTGATGGTAATGTATGAAGGTGGGGGAGATAATGTTGATGGTAGTTTTTGAAGGTGGGGAGATAATGTTGATGGTAGTTTATGAAGGTGGGGAGATAATGTTGATGGTAGTTTATGAAGGTGGGGAGATAATGTTGATGGTAGTTTATGAAGGTGGGGAGATAATGTTGATGGTAGTTTACGAAGGTGGGGAGATAATGTTGATGGTAGTTTATGAAGGTGGGGAGATAATGTTGATGGTAGTTTATGAAGGTGGGGAGATAATGTTGATGGTAGTTTATGAAGGTGGGGAGAAAATGTTGATGGTAGTTTATGAAGGTGGGGAGATAATATTAAGGGTAATGTATGAAGGTAGGGAGATAATGTTGATGGTAGTTTATGAAGGTAGGGAGATAATGTTGATGGTAGTTTATGAAGGAGTGGAGATAATGTTGATGGTAATATATGAAGGAGGGGAGATAATGTTGATGGTAGTTTATGAAGGTGGGGGAGATAATATTAATGGTAATGTATGAAGGTAGGGAGATAATGTTGATGGTAGTTTACGAAGGTGAGGAGATAATGTTGATGGTAGCGTATGAAGGTGGGGAGATAATGTTGATGGTAGCGTATAAAGGTGGGAAAACAATATTGATGGGAATGAGGGCGGGGAGATTATATTGGTCCTGAGGGCAGGGAGATATTGTTGATGGTTGTTTTTTGAGAACGGGTTGATAATATTGATGGTAGGTTATGAGAGTGGGGAGATAAAATTGATGGTAGGTTATGAGAGCGGGGAGATAATATTGATGGTAGGTTATGAGAGCGGGGAGATAATATTGATGGTAGGTTATGAGAGCGGGGAGATAATATTGATGGTAGGTTATGAGAGCGGGGAGATAATATTGATGGTAGGTTATGAGAGCGGGGAGATAATATTGATGGTAGGTTATGAGAGCGGGGAGATAATATTGATGGTAGGTTATGAGAGCGGGGAGATAATATTGATGGTAGGTTATGAGAGCGGGGAGATAATATTGATGGTAGTTTATGAGTGGGAGATTAGGTTGATGGTAGGTCATAAGAAAGGGGAGATAATATTGATGGTAGGTTATGAGAGTGGGGGAGAATGGGAAGATAATAGTGATCGTGGGAAAGATTTAAAGAGAGGATCCTTATCACAGATAGGGTAGACTTTTGATCCGAGGAAGTTGACGTTCCCTTCCCTTCCTTAAATCGAACCTGATTACCTCCCATGTCTCCAGGCGCTATAAGAGCCATATGGGTTTAGTGTACCTTTCTGTATATACTGGCAATAACAGTGTATAGCTGGCAAGAGCAATGGATAAGGCTTCACAACACAAGTCGCAACACCGTAGCAACTCAAAACTAACCCGCAGTTCGGAAAGGAAACTGCAAGGCCTGGGAGAGACCAAACTGCCTAAAATTTCGTCTCGAAATTACGGGTTAGTTGGTATAAGAGGATGCTGGTGAAGCATCTTATGAGGAGGGGAGATGAGAGATCCTCCAGTAAGTTGCTATAACTTACACTGACTTCATTAATAATGAAGGAAGTTAGACGGGTGGAGGGGAGTTTGCGGGGGAGGGAAGTTTGGAAGGAGGAGGGAAGTTTGGGGGAAGGAGGGAGCCAGTATGTATACAAGAAGAGGGCAGGGATGGGAGAAAGAAAGGAGGAAGTAAATAAATATAATGAAGGAAGTGGGGATAGTGGAAGAGGTAGTGGTAGTAGTAGTAAGTAGGGGGCTTAGTGGTACTGGCACAAATGTCAGAGAATGAAGCGAGGTAGTAGCAGTAGTAGTATTAGAAGTAGAAGTGGAAGTAGTAGTGGAGGAAGTCTAAGGACAACAAAAATGAACACTGCAAGAGAGCTAATGGCCCATAAGGGTGGCACCATAAACACAGGGAGGAAGGGGGAGCGGCGGAACACACCTAGGCAGAAGAAAGGAAAGACAAAGAATTATTCGTGTTTTGCATCTACTCTTCCAAGTCTTTACATGTGGTTATCATCTCTCCTCTTTTTCTCATTTCAACCAACATTGGCATTTTTAATGTTTTCCAAACTTTCATCATAGTTCATATTGCAGCCATGTTGAAGCTCCATGAACATTTTCTGCATATTTTGGCCTAATATGTTATAAACAACTTAATTAACATTTCACTATCCATATATCTGAAAGGTATTTTCTAGTTTCTTTGACTATTTTTGTTAGTAGTTACTCCTAGATCCCTCGGTCTAAATTTTTCACTTCTTCCCATTACTATTACGTGACGTTTATATATACATTATATCCCATAACCCATTTATTATTCCAAATGCTCATTCTATCCAGATAGTCTTGTAAAGATTTTGTCATTTTCATAATTAATTTTATTTAAGATTTTTGCATCATCTGCAAACATAATCATATATTTTTTTTATCCCTCCTGACGAATCATTATTGGGGCAAGTACAGATCCTTGTGACACCCCACTTGTGACACCCTCAATGCAGATATTTTTCCTCTTGTAGCGGTTCGCATTTTCCTCTCAAACAAAAAGTCCCTCATCCATTATAATAATTTATCTCTAATTCCTCCTATATTTTGCAGTTTCCAATTTAGTCTCTCATTGGGTAACTCTGTCAAAAGATTTCTTAAAGTCTAGGTAAATACAATCTTCCCATCCATTTCTTGAACAATTTCAGCAACTGTGTGTGTGTACTCACCTAATTGTACTCACCTAATTGTGGTTGTAGGGGTCGAGACTCAGCTCCTGGCCCCGCCTCTTCGCTGTCCGCTACTGGGTCTCTGCTCTCCCTGCTCCATGAGCTTTATCATACCTTGTCTTAAAACTATGTATGGTTCCTGCCTCCACTATATCTTTCTCTAGATTATTCTACTTCCTGACTACTCTGTGGCTGAAGAAATGCTTCCTAACATCCCTTTGACTCATCTGAGTCTTCAGCTTCCAGTTGTGTCCCCTTGTTTCTGTGTTCCCTCTCTGGAACATCCTGTCACTGTCTACCTTGTCGATTCCCCGCAGTATTTTGTATGTCGTTATCATGTCTCCTCTGACCCTTCTTTTCTCCAGTGTTGTTAGTCCTATTTCCCTCAACCTTTCTTCATAAGACAGACCCCTGAGTTGTGGAACTAACCTTGTCGCAAACCTTTGCACTTTCTCTAGTTTATTTATGTGCTTGAACAGGTGTGGTTCCAGACTAGTGCTGCATATTCTAGTATGGGCCTGACGTACACGGTGTACAGTGTCTTGAACGATTCCTTGTTAAGGTAACGGAACGCTAATCTTAGGTTTGCCAGTCGCCCATATGCTGCCTCAGTTATCTGGTTGATGTGTGCCTCCGGAGACGTGCTTGGCGTTATACTCACCCCAATGTCTTTCTCCTTTGCCGAGGTTTGTAGCCTTTGTCCGCCTAGCCTGTACTCTGTCAGCGGTCTTCTTTGCCCTTCTCCGATCTTCATGACTTTGCATTTGGTGGGATTGAATTCGAGAAGCCAGTTGCTAGACCAGTTGTCAAGCTTGTCCAGGTCTGTTTGAAGTCCTGCTTGGTCCTCTTCCGATGTAATTCTCCTCATTAATTTCACATCATCTGCGAACAGAGACACTTCTGAGTCTATCCCGTCCGTCATGTCATTTACATATACCAAGAATAACACTGGTCCTAGGACTGACCCCTGCGGTGCACCGCTCGTCACAGGCGCCCACTGTGATACCTCATCACGCACCATGACCCGTTGTTGCCTCCCTTTGAGGTATTCCCTGATCCATTCCAGTGCCCTTCCTGTTATACATGCTTGTTCTTCCAACTTCTTTACTAATCTCATGTGAAGAACTGTGTCGAAGGCATTCCTGCAGTCCAGGAAAATGCAATCAACCCACCCTTCTCTCTCTTGCCTTACCTCTGTTACTTTATCATAGAACTCTAGGAGGTTTGTTACACAGGATTTGCCTTCCCGGAATCCGTGCTGTCTGGTGTTTATTATCCTGTTCAGCTCAAGGTGTTCCACCATTCTTTTCCTGATGATTTTCTCCAGGACTTTGCACACTATACATGCAAGTGACACCGGTCTATAGTTTAGTGCCTCTTTTCTGTCTCCTTTTTTAAAGATGGGGACTGTGTGTGTGTGCGTGTGTGTGTATGTGTGTGTGTGTGTGTGTGTGTGTGTGCGCGTGCGTTTGCGTGTGTGTGTGTGTGTGTGTGTGCGCGTGTATTCGCCTATATGTACTCACCTATATGTGGTTGCAGGGGTCGAGTAATAGCTCCTGGCCCCGCCTCTTCACTGGTTGATACTAATTCACTCTCTCCCTGCTCCATGAGCTTTATGTGTGTGGATTTCGTGGCTGGATAGTGTGATTTTTTTTCACGCAAAGCTCTGAATGACCTCTGAGTCTCAGCACTCGGCAAATAATCATAAGTGCTTCTTTCCTCCACGCTGAGAAATGAGGCCATTAATAGTTAAAAGTGCTGCTAGAGAGAGGAAGGGAATATCCTGAAGCAGCCCTCGACTCTCTCCCATTTTCTCTCTATCTGAGTGATTAATCTCCGCCATTCTACGTTGGAAATTAAAATTCGTAATTAATAATCAACAAGTTAATAATATGCTTGCTTGCTCTCTCTCTCTCTCTCTCTCTCTCTCTCTCTCTCTCTCTCTCTCTCTCTCTCTCTCTCTCCCAATCGCCGAAATATAAAATAAATTTGAATTTTACATAATTTTATATCCAACATCTTATTTAACTATAACAGACGCTATGAAGTTTCATCTATTTTCATGGTAAACCCCATTAACTAATATGAATTAGAGCAAGTGAACAATTCAACATCAACATTGTGATGATGAGGATGATGATGTTAGTGTGACAGTGTGCTCCGTACGTGATGATGCTACTGTGTCAGTGAGGCCCGTACGTGATGATGCTACTGTGTGTCAGTGAGGCCCGTACGTGATGATGCTACTGTGTGTCAGTGAGGTCCGTACGTGATGATGCTACTGTGTGTCAGTGAGGCCCGTACGTGATGATGCTACTGTGTGTCAGTGAGGTCCGTACGTGATGATGCTACTGTGTGTCAGTGAGGTCCGTCCGTGATGATGCTACTGTGTGTCAGTGTGGTCCGTCCGTGATGATGCTACTGTGTGTCAGTGAGGTCCGTACGTGATGATACTACTGTGTCAGTGTGGTCCGTACGTGATGATGCTACTGTGTGTCAGTGAGGTCCGTACGTGATGATGCTACTGTGTGTCAGTGTGCTCCGTACGTGATGATGCTACTGTGTGTCAGTGTGCTCCGTACGTGATGATGCTACTGTGTGTCAGTGTGCTCCGTACATGATGATGCTACTGTGTGTCAGTGTGCTCCGTACGTGATGATGCTACTGTGTGTCAGTGTGCTCCGTACGTGATGATGCTACTGTGTGTCAGTGAGGTCCGTACGTGATGCTACTGTGTGTCAGTGTGCTCCGTACGTGATGATGCTACTGTGTGTCAGTGTGCTCCGTACGTGATGATGCTACTGTGTGTCAGTGAGGTCCGTACGTGATGCTACTGTGTCAGTGTCGTACTCTCGAAGCAGAATTTGCGATGTTTGCATAAAAAGTCGATAGTAATCCAGCAAAAATCGGTCAGAAAATCACGAAATTAATTTTTGTTGACGATTAATAATAATAATTGTAATAATAAATTTGTTGACTTCAGAGAAGCATCGAAGGACTAAGCTAAATTATATTAATTTTTTAATGAAGTTAATTTGCTATATTAGCTTTCGTGGAAAATTAAAAATATATATATGCAATATGATGAAAATTAGACGCATGTAACATCTGGGTATCTTTATTGTAGACGTTTCGCCATCCAGTGGCTTTAGCTATACAAATTCAAGGACACGAATGGAAGACAAGAACTATATACAAAAGATGAGGTAATCAGACCCTCAGCCTTGGAGTTGGTGTGAAGAGCACCGTAGTCGTGGAGATTCTAGAGCACAGGCAAGGTTGTTGTAGATTCGCCGGTATAATCGCCCGGCCCGGGCCTTTTCCAAGAGGTGACCCGGCCTTGGCTCAGACCAATGTCTGCCATGGGAGGAGGTACAAGTACCTCTTCATCTTCTGGGACTAGCTGTCCCTAGACCTAGCCCCATTCCCCGCCCCCACGGGGCTCGGAGGGAGAAGCTAGGCACCTTGGGCTGCCACAAACCCCGCCCACACTTGACTCGAAGGGTGTGGCAGATGCAAAGCAGCAGACGATGTCAGGAGGTGCAAAGGCAACAAGCACTACAGGATCCTTTTACAGCCACACTCCAGCGCCCGAGCGATGGCGAAGCTCAAGAAGGCCTCTTACTGTGTATGTTGCTGCTGCTGCTACTTCACTTGTCCGTTGCACTCTCGTGAGCACAGGCAAGAGGGCTGGCGCTTATATACTGACGTCAGGTGGAATGGGATGGGTAGCAGACGAGGGTATAGTCACTGGTAGGCGGGATTTCCCAGTGGAAGACGGTCATACTCAAGGTATGGGTTAGTTGTGCTAGTAGCCGTGAAGAAGGTTGTGCATGTCCTCTGAACCAAGATTCCATGATGTTGCAGTGTCTGACAACTTCTGTCTTTCCTGGGTGGCTAACTCTCCGGGGTTAAAAATCCGAACAAAATCCTATCTTAAGGGCTCTTCCTCAAATGCTCCACGATAAATAACACCTACAACTAAGCTGTTGTCCTCACCTGCCTCCCCTCCTGCGACCAAGCCTGCTGCAAGCTACCCGAGAATCAAGACTTCCACCAACTAAGAACGATGCATTCTCGCCCTCAGACTACCCCTCCTTCTCCAGTCCACCCCACGATCGCCTAGCTGCTGAGTTAAGCCCTGGCACTATCTCTTCTACTCATAACCTTCCTCTCACCAATCTACTCTTCCCCTATCCCCACTTCCCCGCTCACCCCACAAGGGTCTTACCTAAACTTTCTCGCCTTGTCTCGCCTGTGCTCCAGAATCCTCACGACTACGGTGCTCTTCACACCAACTCCAAGACTGAGGGTCTGATTACCTCATCTCTTGTATATAATTCTTCTGTCTTCCATTCATGTCCTTGAATTTGTATAGCTAAAGCCACTGGATGGCGAAACGTCTACTATAAAGATACCCAGATGTTACATATGTGTCTAATTGTATACTATTCATGTACAATATGATGTTAATACGGAGACATAAATCTATCAGTTCATAAGAGAAAGTTGTCTAAAAGCTCTGTGTTTGAGATATTTTGGACTGCCTGAGTGACTGTGGACTTAATATCACCACAATCCATATGATCACAATACACAGATAACCAGCACTCAGGAGACTGAAACTTATGACGACGTTTCGGTCCGACTTGGGCCATTAACTAGTCGCACTAGTCACGGTGTTGTGCCTTTTCATTCAATATATCTATAAATTCTGCTAATGCCTGTATTTGTTGCTGGCGATTAGGATTTATTCTCTTTCTTTTCCTTCAATACAGGGTGAGTCAGTCTGAATTTTACATATTACAAACCTCCAACTATTGAGTTAATGCATGAATATTTTTTTGTTAAACTGAGTTGGTTATACTTTTTCAACTGTGCTACTAAATCACGGATGATTTTTTTTGTGTGTGTCAGTATTTTTTAAGCTAAATTAAAAAAAAAAAAAGTTGCTAAATCTCCAGCCACCAGCCAGTGACATGTCAACTCTGATATACACGCACGCTAGACTGCAAAATAAAAATGCGATATCCTTCTCGTAACACATTGTGTCTAAAATACTTCGGGGGAAAAAAAACACATAAAAATGAGTATTTCGATTATGTATCTCTATTTTTTTTGCTGTATAACCCCTGTGGTTTAGCGCTTCTATTTGATTATAATAATAATCTCTATTTTTTTCCCCCGGCCACTTGTATGTTCCACTTAAGGATACGTGTAGTTTTCTTGCAGTAGGTTTCTTCTCCTGTCAATATCTTGCTCTTTCTCACCCACCACTCTCTCCCATTCTCCACTCTCCCACCCGCATCTTCCTCACCGTTTTCCAACTGTCTTTTCATCCACCATTTCCCTCTCCCCACATTCCCTCCCACTCTATTTCTCTCTCATCATACCACCTTTTCGCTTCTTTCTTTACACACCACTAATAGTAACATTTATCAAATAGCAGCACCTACCATATTATGTTTGCATATGTTTAAATAAGCAGGTAATAGTCGCAGCTATTACTTTGATCACAAGAAGCACTAGATAATACTCTTGCCTTTTCATGTTGTATTACACCACTTACCTCTTTTAAATAATGTTAATATTGACATTCCTCTCGCACATTTATATGCTCGTCTTGTTTTTATTCACTTTTAATAATTTAAATTATATATATTGAAGTGAGAACAAGAAAATACAATATTCTTACTCTATACTCTGGTATGCTTGCAAAGATTTCCAATAAATTCTGAGATAAATTACTGTCATGACCACTTAACCTTTTTATGTTAACCTTCTTAAAAATTAACACCACAGAGACCTTTATCTGATATCTTAAAATTCAAGACACCTTCTATGAGAAGAGACAACTATTTTGTTTCTTTTGAAATTGCTTAATGCCCAAAGCTGGAGTGTGGCTGTAAAAGGATCCTGTAGTGCTTGTAACCACGAACGAGTGATATTTAATCAATAACAACACTGTTACTAGCCAAGGATTCGAACCCATATTGTTTTGGCCCGCCTCATGGTGAGCGAAAAATCACATGACGCTCTTACCCACAGGACAACCAAATTCGCTCAACATGAGGCTGGCTAAAACGACATGGGTTAGAGTCCTCGGCTAGTCAGTGTTGTTATTGATTAAATACCACTCGTTCTTGGTTACAATAATATATATACTCTGAGCTAATTTCATTCTACTCCCTGTTTGGTGTACTAGCCTCAACGAGCAGTATTTTATATTATTGTAACCACGAACAAGGCTAGTACACCAAACGGGGAGTACAATGAAATTAGCTAAGAGGCACCCATACCATCGAATGTCCTCGGATGACGGTAAAACACCTAGCTCTGCTGGGTGCGTCATTCTTGTAGGATTTGGTGGTCATGTGGGTTAGAACGTCATGTGTTTTTCGTTCACCACGAGGCGGGCCAAAACAACATGCGTTCGAATCCTTGGCTAGCGCAGTGTTGTTATTGTTCAATACCACTCGCTCGTGGTTACAATAATATATATATATATATATATATATATATATATATATATATATATATATATATATATATATATATATATATATATACACACACACACACACATGTCAATTTGCAGTCTTTTCTCTTTTTGAGTGACATTAAACATCCTGTTACCTATTATATTTGTGTAGGTAAATACGACCTATTTTTATTACGAGTTAATTCTCCTATCGAATGTAATTCCTATATCACCAATTTTTCTTCTTTCTGATAATTATTTTTAAATTTTAAGTATCTATAATTTTTTTTGGTTATTTTTTCAGTTCTAGGAACCAATCTAGACAACAAATTTTTAATCGGAAAGTAATATTATTAAAATCCTCATCTAACAATCTCTTTGACTAATGCGTAGTCACGGTATTAACCTGTAGCTACGCTGTTTTTTTAATTTGCGCATCGTAATTACTATAATAAGATAGTTACCCGCTTGAGTTTGCTTCTTATATACTATATATGTAGTGTTCCAGAGAGGTGGTGGTCATAATATCAGGGGTAACTAAGACAGGCTATGTACTAGTTTCTTCACATTCTATTTTAAACTTGTTGCTTAAGCAAATTGTAGAGTTGTAGAATTCTCCAAAATTTTCATTTCTCTCTAAGAAAATATCGTCTATGTATCGTAACCACATCAAGACTTAGTAAATTTAATTTCGCCTATGTATGTGATATAGGATCCTGGGAAAGAGTAATTTCTGCGTAATAACAACACCATCAGCGCTGAAACAAATCCTGAATGCTGTCACTTATACTGAAGGCGAAAGCTTCATTATCTTACTGAAGCCTCGCAGCTTAGGCTGAAAGATTTCATTACAACGTGTATGAAGTCCACGTTGTATGACTGAATATGACAAGGAAACGTGGCTGGCTTTTGTTCCCACTGTGTAACTCTTATATAGAACAGGGTAGGCAATCACTGCGGATGCATACGATTTTGTTAAATAAAAAAATATAAAAAATATTCATCCCCTACCATCACTACCGCCCGTCACCCTCCACTTCCTCCCTCCACTCTTCTTCCATCCACTTTCCTCTCTCCCTCCCTTCACTCCTCAGTTCTCCTTCCCGCTATCCTCCCACCCTCCCCCTTCACTCCACTGTCCTCCATTCTCCTTCCCTTCATTTTCCCTCTACTTTCCCTTCACTCTCATTCCCTTCAATCCCCTCTACTCTCCCTTTACTCCCCTTCAATCCCCCTCTACTCTCCCTTTACTCTTCTTCCCTTCAATCCTCCTTCGCTATCCCTTCACTTGCTCTTCATTCTCCTTCCCTTTAGTCCCCCTTCACTCTCCCTTTATTTCACTTCTCCCCATTTTCCCTTGTTTCCTCTCTCCCCTTCATCCTCTCCCCACTCTCCCTTTATTTCACTTCTCCCCATTTTCCCTTGTTTCGTCTCTCCCCTTCATCCCCACTCTCCTTCCACTCTCCCCCACCCTGTCTCCCACATTGCCCTCCCTACAGTACATAAAGCAATATAGAAGTCCTGGGTTCAGGATGGACACCTAAGCCAATTTTCCGGAAGCTCATAACTTTGCATTGTGGATTCTGACGCAGAAACACAACCAGTCATATATCAATTTTAACTCATATGTAAATTTTTGTGTTTTCCATGATGCATCGCTGCGTAAATTAACTGTTCTAATTTACAAGGCAATTTAGGTTTTCCTTTTCTTTGTTTGCACTGAAGCCATTGTAAATTTCTCGAAAGGGGAGAAGAGGAGAGGAGGAGGAGGAGGATAGAAGAAGGTATCAAACTACTCTTTCCTTCTTTCCATTAACTTGAAGGAGGAAGGGGTTTGGAAGAGGGGATCCAACCCAATCTTCATTCCTTCCTTCGAAGTTGTAAGGGGATGCCAAACCCTCTCTCCTTCTTTCCACGAGTTTGAAGGACAGGCTGGAAGGGTGACCCAGCCTTTTCCTCCTCCTCACTTGCTTGAAGGAGGGGATTGGGATGGGGTTCTAATTCTCTCTTTCCTCCTCCCTTTCCAAGAGCTTGGAGGAGGAAAGGGATGGAAGACCATAATACACGGAGTTGAGAACAGGACAGTGAGCGCGAGAGTTATTTTTCTTGATCCTCTTATTAAAATCATCAATGCCCCCCAAAAATATATTGCAGTGTATTGCAGTTTTTTGAAAATCTAGATCCGTGTGGTGCTTCCAGTACAAGGAATGGTGGAAGTTCATTTTCCGTTAGCTAAATACGGTTCCGGCCACAATATAATAGAATAAATAGAAAAAAAAATTAGCGACATGCCAGTGCACTTTGCCCCAGGCCCAGATTCTTAAAACTGTGTTCATCAAGAACTGCAAGAAATCCCTTTTCGGTGCCTAAAACATTCTACGGGAAGGGAGCGTAGACACGGGGTCATCCTACAGTCGCTAAAAACAACAGCTGCTATCGGTCTATAGGACCAATAGCACTAACGTCCCACATCATAAAAATCTTTGAAAGAGTTCTAAGAAGCAAGATCGCAAACCACTTAGATACCCAACAAATGCACAACCTATGGCAGCATGGGTTTAGAGCAGGTTGTTCCTGCCTCTCGCAACTACTGGACCACTATGACATGGTCTCAGATGCACTGGAGAACACACAAAATGAAGACGTAGTATACACAAACTTTGCGAAGGCCTTCGAAAAGTGCGATCATGGTGTAATAGCACACAACATGTGTCATAAAGTAAAAACGGAAAAAGTAGTCAGATGGATCTACATGCGGATATAAACCAAATCTTCAAATGGTCCGCAGAAAACAATATGACGTTCGATGAGGAGAAATTTCAATTACTCGTCTATCGAAACTTTAGGAAATAAAAATTTGATCGGAGTATGAAACAAATTCTAACCACACAACAGAGCGATCAACTAATGTGAAGGATATGGGAGTCCTATTGTCAGAGTCTCACACTCAAAGATCACAACAATGAGTCTATCACATCAGCTGGGAAAATGATAGGATGAATAATGAGAACCTTCAAAACAAGGGAGGCCAAGCCAGTGAAGATCATTTTTAAATTACTTGTTCTCTCTAGCTAGGAATACTGCTGTATACAAACGGCCCCTTTCAAGGCAGGTAAAATTGCAGATCTGGAGAATATACAGAAAACTTTCACTGCATGTATAAGAACAATCAAGCACCTCAATTACTGGGAACGTTTGAAGTTTCTTAACCTTTAATCCTTGGAACGCAGGCGCTAAAGATACATAATTTACACCTGGAAAATCCTAGAGGGACTAGTCCCTAACCTGCACACGGAAATCCCTTCCTATGAAAGCAAAAGACTCGGCAGGCAGTGCAACATCCTCACAGTGAAAATCAGGGGTGCCGTGAATACACTAAGAAATAGCACAAGTGTCAGTGGTCCAAGACTGTTCAACTATCTCCAAGCATATATAAGAGAGATTACAAACAGACCTCTGGATGTCTTCAAGAGGGAGCTAGACAGACACCTAGAGTCATTACCAGCCGGGTTGTGGTTCGTACGTTGGATTGCGTGCTGCCGGCAGTAACAGCCTGGTTGATCAGGCTGTCACTGCCTGATCCACCGCAGTGATGGAACATGATAGTGCGTTCCTTGTTGCTTTAAAAGTCTCATCAGAAATGGGGAAAAACACGTAGTTGCTGGTTGTGTTCGTGTTGTTTTGGTGTATTAGTGTGGGAGAGGCAAGTAGGGAAGGACTCCAAAACCGTTTTTTTTTATAATTATCTATTTGACCTCCCGGAGTTAAACTCAAGATCCTGGCTTGGCCCTATGTTTTTTTTGTTTTTGTTTTTGTTAATCGAGTAACTTGCTTTTTCCTCATACGCATTTACTTTCAATTCATATACGGAGTCAGCTTCTACAGAATACTAGTCTGACCATTTCCACTCTTTAAGTTAAGCTACGTCTTCAAACTGTTCTTTTAGGTGATATCTTCCATCTGTGTTCCCTAATCTTGAATCCTTCTGTAACTAATAAACTTCAGTTATCCACTCGATCTATATTTAATGTAAAAATCATGTTTCCTCTTCATCTAAGCTCCTGCAATAGTGAAATTTAGCTTTCAAAGACTTACCTCTGAATTTTTTTCAAGCATAAAACATTTACTTAAGTCGACTCATTAGTGTTGTCAAGGAGTCGACTCATTAGTGTTGTCAAGGAGTCGACTCATTAGTATTGTTAAGGAGTCGACTCATTAGTGTTGTCAGGGAGTCGACTCGTTAGTGTTGTCAGGGAGTCGACTCGTTAGTGTTGTCAGGGAGTCGACTCGTTAGTGTTGTCAGGGAGTCGACTCGTTAGTGTTGTCAGGGAGTCGACTCGTTAGTGTTGTCAGGGAGTCGACTCGTTAGTGTTGTCAGGGAGTCGACTCGTTAGTGTTGTCAGAGTCGACTCGTTAGTGTTGTCAGGGAGTCGACTCGTTAGTGTTGTCAGGAGTCGACTCGTTAGTGTTGTCAGGGAGTCGACTCGTTAGTGTTGTCAGGAGTCGACTCGTTAGTGTTGTCAGGGAGTCGCCTCGTTAGTGTTGTCAGGGAGTCGACTCGTTAGGTTGTCAGGGAGTCGACTCGTTAGTGTTGTCAGGAGTCGACTCGTTAGTGTTGTCAGGGAGTCGACTCGTTAGTGTTGTCAGGAGTCGACTCGTTAGTGTTGTCAGGAGTCGACTCGTTAGTGTTGTCAGGGAGTCGACTCGTTAGTGTTGTCAAGGAGTCGACTCGTTAGTGTTGTCAAGGAGTCGACTCGTTAGTGTTGTCAAGGAGTCGACTCGTTAGTGTTGTCAAGGAGTCGACTCGTTAGTGTTGTCAAGGAGTCGACTCGTTAATATTGTCAAGGAGTCAAGGAGTTGAGTTATTAGTGTTGTTAAGGAGTCGACTCACTAGTTTTGTCAAGGAGTCGACTCACTAGTTTTGTCATTAGTCGACTCACTAGTTTTGTCATTAGTCGACTCACTAGTTTTGTCATTAGTCGTCTCACTAGTTTTGTCAAGGAGTCGACTCACTAGTTTTGTCAGGGAGTCGACTCACTAGTTTTGTCAAGGAGTCGACTCACTAGTTTTGTCAAGGAGTCGACTCACTAGTTTTGTCAAGGAGTCGACTCACTAGTTTTGTCAAGGAGTCGACTCACTAGTTTTGTCAAGGAGTCGACTCACTAGTTTTGTCAAGGAGTCGACTCACTAGTTTTGTCAAGGAGTCGACTCACTAGTGTTGTCAAGGAGTCGAGTCGTTAGTGTTGTCAAGGAGTCGAATTTGCTAGACGAGATGAGATACGATGTTGCTGTCTCTTGGACTTTCCCAGCCAGATGATCCCTTTAATGAAGGGCTCTTAATCCAAGGCATATAAGTTATCCTGCCCTTCATTAAGTCAGACTTGATTACCTACCATTCCTCAGCAGCTGTGTGACCATCAACATCCACATAAACATTTTCAGCTAATAAATTTTATTAAAAAAAAATGTGCTTTAGAAAACTAAACACAATTTCTATTGTGTGTTTACTTAGTATAGAAGGTGGTATTCTACAGGACCTCTACACGATTATTACCTCTCGTATCTGATCCCTTACATAGCAACATGTTTTGCTATACATATTCACGCTTTTCCATGAATATAATAATAATAATAATGATAATATATAATAATGATATAATAATATAATAGTAATAATAAATAATGATATTAATGATGTGTATTTTAGTTGGATTTTGAAGAACGTTTCCGCAGGGAACAACAAGAACACTTTGTGCTCCCGTGTTCACCAACCTGCTGGCGTAGTCGCCGTGATCTCATGTTAAGTCTGGGCGTGAACAATCTCCGCAAAAGGCCATTATATCCTACTTGCCAGGGAAACTTACATTTAAAAATCAGGCTTACAACTTCAAGTCTGAAGCCATCTAGATTGTGGAAAACTTTCTTAGTAAGTTGTATGCCAACAAATTTGAAATTCATATTTAGGCTAGCACCATTATTGTTTTTTCGATTAATTTGTAACTAAGGAACACGTGAGTAATAATTTGCCAATAAAGTGAAGTTTTATAGTTTATTATTAATTAAGAACTGACAGCTTGTTTTCAAACGTAAAAAATCTGAGGTTTGACGATATGTTCAAACCTGAGCAAAATATATTTTAAACATATTTTGACTTGTATGTTGATATTTGTTCATGTATATGTTGGTATATCTCAGAGGCAGACATTTTCCGTTACACAAGCATTCTATTTTGTTAAATCTCAGGCAAATTCCATTGGTTTTTCTAAGCCACCAGTTCCTTCCACCTCTCAAGCAAATTCCCTTCTTCAAGCTATTGTTTTTTTCTTACAAAAAGAAAATCCGTGTCCGGAGGCCGTGTTGGTGTACGTGATGTTCTGGCACGGCCCTCCCTCGCTACTCCAGCCTGTACTGCCTCCTCTCTCACCCTTATCACACCTGAGGCGCACATTCTCTCCCTCCATCACTCGTCTCTTGTTTCCACCACCACCACAGGTCTGTGCCTCATCCAACCCACACCCAGCCTTCCCCCTGGAAACAACACATCCAGTCTTTTCCCCACTCAACTACACACCCAGCCTACCACCACTAAAATACTGTATACCACCACCATGCCTGCCCATCACCTACCTCCTCCACGTTGTTGCCACCAGCCTGCCTCCCTCCTTCACTCCTCAACCACTAGCCTGCCTCCCTCCTTCACTCCTCAACCACCAGCCTGCCTCCCTCCTTCATGACTCAACCACCAGCCTGCCTCCCTCCTTCATGACTCAACCACCAGCCTGCCTCCCTCCTTCATGACTCAACCACCAGCCTGCCTCCCTCCTTCATGACTCAACCACCAGCCTGCCTCCCTCCTTCACTCCTTAATCACCAGCCTGCCTCCCTCCTTCACTAAACAACCGCCAACCTGCTTCCCTCCTTCACTAAACACACCACCAGCCTGCCTCCCTCTTTCACTAAACAACCGCCAGCCTGCCTCCCTCCTTCATGACTCAACCACCAGCCTGCCTCCCTCCTTCATGACTCAACCACCAGCCTGCCTCCCTCCTTCATGACTCAACCACCAGCCTGCCTCCCTCTTCATGACTCAACCACCAGCCTGCCTCCTCCTTCACTCCTAATCACCAGCCTGCCTCCCTCCTTCACTAAACAACCGCCAACCTGCCTCCCTCCTTCACTAAACAAACCACCAGCCTGCCTCCCTCCTTCACTAAACAACCGCCAACCTGCCTCCCTCCTTCACTAAACAAACCACCAGCCTGCCTCCCTCTTTCACTAAACAACCGCCAGCCTGCCTCCCTCCTTCACTGAACCACCAGTCTGCCTCCCTCCTTCACTGAACCACCAGTCTGCCTCTCTCCTTCACTGAACCACCAGTCTGCCTCTCTCCTTCACTAAACAGCCACCAGCCTGCCTCTCTCCTTCACTAAACAGCCACCAGCCTGCCTCTCTCCTTCACTAAACAGCCACCAGCCTGCCTCCCTCCTTCACTAAACAGCCACCAGCCTGCCTCCCTCCTTCACTAAACAGCCACCAGCCTGCCTCCCTCCTTCACTAAACAGCCACCAGCCTGCCTCTCTCCTTCACTAAACAGGCACCAGCCTGCCGATCACTGTTCACCTTAACTAATACACCAACCTTCTCCCTGCCCACAATTTCCACCATCTGTCTCTCTGCCTCCACCACCCTGAAAGCTCATCCCTGCTCACCACCCCTTCCCCACCACAATCTCTGCCAACATCTTCACCACGATCACCACCCTGCCAACTCCCGACCCAGCCTTCGCTGCTACCACACAGTCCACGACCATGATCACGACTATCCACTACCACCACCACTACCACCCTGCCAGCCTCCGGCCACTCCTTGTTTACGTTTCCTCTCCTTTTGTCTCTTGTGTGATTTTTTTGTGTTAATTTTGCATGCTTTTTCTCCCTGTGTGTTTAACCTTAATGTAGTTAATCTGAGGAAGGACCTCGGAATTCCTAATGTCATTTAATGGATACTTGAACGTAACATTACGCTTAATTCTTTATGTAAGGAGCTTGATTTTCGTAAGTTCACTGAAAATAATTGAACTTTACTGATTGATATTTGTAATGTCAGTGTGCTGATAATTGAGCCTAACACCTTCATTGATGATATTTCAGAAACAACAGCAAATGAAGTGAAACTCTACTTTTGTTTCTACAACGCACAGATGGATCACGAACACTCACGAACAATAAATCCTTGGGAGAGGGTGTAAACAGGGATTTAGACATAGTGAGGCGCTAAGCTACTGGAGGCTGACGAGGCACTGTTCTGTAAGTATAAACTGAACTTGGCAAGAATACTGCCAAGATGCATAACTAACTGGCGTGGTGGTTACTCCATCAGAAGTGTAAAAGTATCCTTTAATTAAATAGTTTAGACATTTACTAATTGGAAAACAATACTGAAGATTCATTACTCACAATGTATTAAATTCCGAGGAGTTAAATGCTGTTGTAAACTTGTAATTAATGTAAGAAGTGTATTAGATATGGGTTGGGAGCCTGATTTAGACTTAAGCAAATTAAAAAATACATTTCGAAATTTTGAGAGGAATCTTCAGACTATCAGACGCTAAGCTCTAAATCTGGCCCTCGGTACAGAGGCCTCGTTTAGATCTCAAATTTTAATGGAAACTCTATGGGCTCTATAAAGCCTCAACACTAATACACTGCAAGTTCACTACGTATATAATTTGAAGTGACTCCAGGAGTGCCAAGTGCTATCCAAAAATTCCTTGCAGAATCTTGCAAGGATCTTGTATATCAATATGGCATACTCCTACACGAACGCCATTACAAAAATATAATATAGCCTTACCACTGGGATATAACAGTGCAGAATATTACATAGTGAAACTGTGGGTAAAAAAACAGCCAAAGTAATGCCCAACACCACACAACTCTTAATCCATCACTAACAGTGTCATTGATCCATCACTAACAGTGCCAGTGAGAATTGAAATTGTCATTCTCCTCTCATTTATGAGGCCGTAAAGAAAAACTGGGACGTGTGGATGTCTGTAATACAATAAACAGTAACAGATGCAGCATTGGCCAGATTAATCTTTTTATGCAAATAAATTTTACAGGCTAAGATATGTTATCCTTCATTAGCTTATTTAAAAGTATCGGTCTTTCTAATGTATACTACCACTCCCCAGGATGCCACTCACAAGAGTCGATAAACACCCACGTACCTACTTATTGCTAGGTGAACAGGGGCAACGGGTGTTAACAAATATGCTCAATGTTTCCACCCATGCCGGGGGATCGAACCACATATACTCATTATGTGAGCTGAGTGCACTACCAACCGAGCCATGGGACACCCTAATTCTAGGACACACTAAGATAGCAACTCACAACTAAAGATACAACACATATATCGATGAAAACTGCTTTTATTGCTATGGCTGCCACCTCGATAACCATCTTCAAACACGAACTAGCCATCCTTAAAATATGTTTCAACGTTGAAAACATTTCGAGTGGTGGTACCTTCCCACTGCATACAGAACAGAACAGAGCACAACACAGTGCTTACCAACGACAAAATAACTAAGCGATACGTGAACACGACGAAATGTAGCAATTTTTCCAAAAAGTGTAAAGAGAAACAATGTAAAACACTGAGACGACTAATAGAGCGAGGGCCCAACATTATGAAAACAGCTCAAACCCATTAAGGTTGCCCATTTTTATTCTATTGCGTGCTAATGAACAATCGTTAGTAATTCCTAAAAAGCTTTGACACCCCATTTTCTCATTTCCTGAGGATATTTTTAAATTTAATTTTCACAAGTATTTATAACTTTTTTTATATACAGCGTCTCCAGAAAGTTCCACGATTTCAGTTTTAACAGCAAAATGGTGGCATAAAAAATGTATTATTTTTTGGGTGTTATAACTGAGCTAATAGCTTTTATGGAGCTGGAGACTGATTACCTCAAACTCCTTCTGATCTTCACCATTATTCTTTGTATTGGACTGATGAAGCCACTGTGTGGCGAAACGTTTCCTCAATAAAGATACCCAAGTGTTGCATATGTGTCTAATTTAACACGTTTCTTATTAACCTCTAAACCTATTTACGTGTTTCTCAGTTCTCAATCCCAACCTTCCATGAAACAGCAGTCAGGGAACGGGTGAGGTTTGAACCCTTGTCAAGTGAGACCTAAAACTCACAGGCCAGTGCGTTAACCACTCGGCCGTGATTTGTATGCAATCGTGTTATGATTTCGTGAGTCATGATTCGTAATTCGGACTGTTTTATAAGCAGTCGGTTTTCTCTCTCAGAATTTTTATTGATTTTTTCTTGATAGACAATTTCATATTTAACTTCGGTGAGGTTAGATGTAGTTAGATTATAGTGCCGTCTAGTAATTAAAGTTAATAGAATATAGCATCACTGAGTGAGGGTTTAATGCTGGCGAAACAAACCGACGGGGTAACAAGAATGGGGACTAAGAGTACGCCATCTCTTTTTTTTTTCATTTATTGATGTTCGTGTAAGATATAATTTGTTAAGAATTCAGTCCAACGCAATCTGTGCTATCCTAACCTAACCTGACATCAATCATTTAAAGAAAACCGTATGAGAGATCTCCACATAGAATTAACCTCTGTGGTTTAGCGCTTCTATTTGATTATAAAAATAATCCACATAGAATTTGCGAGAATGGGTTGATTTTTATATATACATGCTCTTGCTAGCCCCATCATCCTATTATTAATGCTAATTGCATATCCTCTCATAATAGTAAGTCATTCTCCTCAAAATGGCCAACTTCCTGTAATCATTAACCTACATCTCTACCCTTCCAGGCCAGCGCCCCCTTGCCTAGACTCCCACCCGTCGATTCCAGCACTTCTGACCTGGTTCACTCCCATTCTTTTCCTTGGTTCAAGCAATAACCTGCATCACCGCTAAGCCGCAAATAAAAACACCAACGCGATCCTGTCGCATCTCAGCTGTTACCTTGAAAAGCGCAGACCTATCAGGTCCTGAGTCACTGTCATATTTCTGAATGTCACTAACACTGCTCCCACTTTTCGTGTCTCTGAATGCACTTTTCATGCCGTTCTTCACCGTTCATCTCTTCATGGCTCCTGTATTCCGGCACAGACTTCCTCCACGCACATATCTGAATACCCACGTAAAGCCTTTTTCGCCTCGTGCTAAAATTCTGAAGCAAAATTTTTCTCCTTACGTAAATATTCTTAGCTGAGCGCAGGCTTTGGCGCGTCTGAGCTTCCTGATCTTCTCTGACAGAACTCCACGGAACTCCTACTTTAACTCATTGTTACTGTGGAAATTTGAAAGTCTTTCTTTTTACTTTTAAAACCTTACAGACAGTGGAGCAGTGTAGAAACAGGATTTCGTATGACTCTAGTTCAACATTCACTGCGTCTTCCTGCATTAGTTTTACACAAGAACTGCGCTGCTGTGATTGGCAGTCTGGATGATACCTTCACGCTACGCTAACTGGATCAACACTCAACTTTCAAACAGAGGTCACTGCCTGCCTCTCGCCTCTCAGGTTATGATCTTTGTTGATTTTTTTCTGATTCAAGAATTGCGAGAGTAATTCTGTTTGCACTCTAAGGCAAAACTGCAGCTCAAATTTCTCTAATTCTCAGCACTCATACAACGTTTTGATATGAATATATGTAATTTCAACACTGGCTTATCCGCCATAAGAACGAAAATTTTATAAAGAGCTTTATGAACAACGAAGAAGAACCTCTGTCATAGCTATAAGTTACCTGACGCACAAAATAGCTAGAACATTCATCATTTGCTCTCATATAAGTTTTCATTTTTTCCTTATCACTGGACACAAAAGTCTTCAAGACGGGAAGAACCTGTCATATCACCTTCCTCACCTCGTCTCTTTCCCGTGCCAAAGCCACAAGCAGTGAAAGACGGGAAATTGCCAAAAATGTTCTAGTCCTTAGTGTTGTCACGATTCGAGTGAGCGAGAACACTACTCGATAAAAATAAAGAAACACAAGGTTACACTGTAAGAATAAAAACAGTTAAAATAGGTTGGACTGAAGACGGAGGAAACTGCAAAGACACGAACCAATATTTTTTATACCATTTAGGGAATCGAGGTGGCTCTCCGAGAGATACCTTGCTAGTGAGAATTAGGAAGAGTATGAGAAAAGAATGCAATCAGTATATAAAAATGAAATCAGAGGGAAAGCTCGTATATACAAGTACGTATAGCAAAAAATAATCCGATTGATAATAAATAATGCAGCTCCGAGTAAGAGTAAATGAGTACGTCCTCCCATAAGAAAAACAACTGCCTTATATTTTATATTATAATTTATCAAACATGTTTCTTCCGTCTTTGATGATTATCAAAGCCTGAAGAAACGTGTTTGATAAATTTAAATGAAATAAACTAACAAAAGCAACTATAATCGTACCGATAAAATTTACATCACGAAAACACAAGCTGAAAAAAACTAATGTGAGAATGTGGACCCTGGTGTTAGACACACATGATCATGGGATCCCTGGTGTTAGACACACATGATCATGGGATCCCTGGTGTTAGACACACATGATCATGGGATCCCTGGTGTTAGACACACATGATCATGGGATCCCTGGTGTTAGACACACATGATCATGGGATCCCTGGTGTTAGACACACATGATCATGGGATCCCTGGTGTTAGACACACATGATCATGGGATCCCTGGTGTTAGACACACATGATCATGGGATCCCTGGTGTTAGACACACATGATCATGGGATCCCTGGTGTTAGACACACATGATCATGGGATCCCTGGTGTTAGCACACATGATCATGGGATCCCTGGTGTTAGACACACATGATCATGGGATCCCTGGTGTTAGACACACATGATCATGGGATCCCTGGTGTTAGACACACATGATCATGGGATCCCTGGTGTTAGACACACATGATCATGGGATCCCTGGTGTTAGACACACATGATCATGGGATCCCTGGTGTTAGATTCATGCATTCACGTGATAACGGGTTGAATGTGTCCTCTGATCACTACAAGCATGGAACATCACATGGAACACCATATGGAACACTACATGGAACACCACATGGAACACTACATGGAACACCACAGCTAAACACATTTTTGCGTCACCTTTCTTTAGATCACCAACGAAGCAGAGCAGTTTATTCTGAAAAAAAAGGTGAGTAAATCTGTATTAAACAATATGACAAATGACTTAAACTCAGATGTAAAAGATTTAAACACAGGTTTGAACACAAGTGTGAATAAAAGTGCCAGCACAGGTGCCAACACAGGTGTCAACACAGGTTGACACCTGTGAACAAACATGTCAACACGGCTATGAACAGCTCACTTGTGTGAGAATTTTCCTCTGCGCTGCCTCCTGGGATTATATCTGCTGTAACATTATTTTCTTCGTTCTTCTGTTTTAAATGTCTTAAATTGAAATCACGAAGCAACAAGATGTCTGGGGCTGGAGTTTGGAGATTTACCAGACAGTTATCATTTTTTAATACCTGTTCCTTGAACAGTTGGGATGCTGCATCTGGCGGCTTATATGCAACCACAATGACTAGGTTTTGGTTCTCAATCTTTATTGTCAAAACTTCAACTACGTCATTTGTGGTGTTCAGTAACTGAGCAGATGAGTGACTGACGTACAGCCCCCCCCCCTCCCCCTGCCTGTTGCCTGTTCTTTCTTTGTTTCCTCTTTCTTTCTGTCCATATTTACAACCTATTGTATGGGTCTCGGTAAAATCCGCGAGGATTCAACGATGAAAAGTATTTTGCTGTTGGTGGATGGCTTAATGCCTTGTATTTTTTTTCAAATACAAATGATGTATTGCTGGTATGTAGGAGGCTATTTTTGTTGGCACTATCACCTGTGGTTCTGGAGTGAGGTTATATATAGACTGACTCCACTCCATCAAAGCTCCGAGGTGGTGGGATATTTTTGTCATTTTTTACCATTTTTCAGTTTCCAGGCGCTAAAAAAAATCTCTTGCTATTGAATAGTTGTTACTACCATGGTTAGTTTCCCAGGGTTTGTTTGGTCTGTACCTTCTGGTCTTTTTCATGTAGTATGCAGGGCAGTTAGTGTTGTAGCATTGTTTTTCGTTGACTGATGTATAATACATTTTAGCGTGAAAAAGTTTATATCGAGAAGAATGACACTCCTTTTGTCAGGAGGTTGCGGTGTTTTTTGGATGGTCAAAACTGCAAGTCACATTAGTTTTTCCAGATATTCTATGCCTTCAGATATTCCTAGCATATAATTTGCACAATTATGCTTTCTGTTGACTAGAAATTTTGGCGGCTGGATTCCTAACTGGTGCAGATTCTAGATCTGCACCAACGCTGCCTTCAGCAACCTGATCAGGATCACCAGTACCAGCTATCTGTAGAACTATGCTAATATCATTCCCAGAAACAGAATCTGAACCAGTATGAAAACCAGCTGAGGCACAGTTTAGTATTTCTAGATGTGTACCAGCTTTTTCAGTAACGCCAGGATGACCACTGCCAGCTGAAGTACTATCTCGCAACGGGTCCAGCAACATCGCGTCCAGCAACGTCGCGTCCAGCAACATCGCGTCCAGCAACATCGCGTCCAGCAACATCGCGTCCAGCAACATCGCGTCCAGCAACATCGCGTCCAGCAACATCGCGTCCAGCAACATCGCGTCCAGCAACATCGCGTCCAGCAACATCGCGTCCAGCAACATCGGGTCCAGCAACATCGCGTCCAGCAACATCGCGTCCAGCAACATCGCGTCCAGCAACATCGCGTCCAGCAACATCGCGTCCAGCAACATCGCGTCCAGCAACATCGGGTCCAGCAACATCGCGTCCAGCAACATCGCGTCCAGCAACATCGCCAACTGAAACACTATTTTGCGTTGCTGAGTTTACCCTGCTTGCTGTAATCTATACTTGTGTCTGTTTCCCTCTTGCTTGGCTGCGTAATTGTGTTCCTTGCACCCCTGTGCTGTGTGTTCCTTTTCTATGTGTTACGTATGATGGTTTCTGATCCCACTGGGTTGTTTTGCCTCTGTGGTCAGTCTAATATTTGTCTTAATTCTTTCCTCTTCCAACTCTCATATAAAAGAGGCAGTTTCTCCAAGGACATTTATTTTGTAAGTGTTGCTGTTCTTTACCACGTAAGTAACTCTCTCACGCCTCCTCCTGCCTGACTCGCAGGTCCAAAAACACTGTCCACTTTTCATATCATCACTAGTGGTGGTGTCATCTAGACAGTGCATAAGACATGACACCATCCACGACAAAGACAACACTGTACATGTTAACCATATTCTTTGCGATTTTAGTAATGATTGATATTATTTTAATGATGGGATTAGTCAGATTTAAAATTTCAGTGTACCTGACATCAATTAATAATAATTTATAGTGTCTTCTGGAGACATCTGGCTGCCATCTTGACATGTGTCGTCTTGGGCGGTTTCACTCACCCCACTGCCTCCCCATCTTCTAAATTTTATTATTTCACATGACTAGTGTTACTATTACGTAGCTTTACACTGACTACTGCTATCTGACTACGCAAGTTTTCTGCTTCTCCAAAGCTACTTACTTTACTTCTGGTGAACTTGATGTATCCACTGGGCAGGCTAAATGATATACAAGTTTACTGAAAGTGAGGGTAACTTAGCGTCGAAACTTGAGATATCTATAAGTAACAAAAAGGCACAATACCGTGACTGGAACAATAGAGACATCTGTCAAGTCTCGTTGTTTACGTCACCGTAATGACATCCCCAACTGCTGCACCTTTGCTTTATAAAGAACTGAACACCCTAAAATTGAAACTCCATTCTTTCTAATGTCTCCAGGATGAAAGTCGTCTCCGCATTTGACTGAAGAAGTCTTTTGTGAGAGCGAAACGTTTCGTCACAAAAGATTTCCACGTTTTGCACGTCTCTTATTCATCAGCTTGCCGATATTGTATAATAATAATAATAATAATAATAATAATATAATAAAAGTCTCTGTGTTTACTGCAAAGTCTTCTGCTACTTGTTTCTTGTAATAATATTGGTAGAATTACCGACAATATGTTAAGTAAAAGGACACAAATGCAACTAATGTGACATTTTATTGTGGCAACGTTTCGCTCTCCAGGAGCTTTCTCAAGCCGTTACGGCTTGAGAAAGCTCCTGGAGAGCGAAACGTTGCCACAATAAAATGTCACATTAGTTGCATTTGTGTCCTTTTACTTGTTTCTTCCATGTACTCTCATGTACTCAATATACCTGGAGCATTTAAAGTTTCTGCTGTGTGGGGTTGGTCGTCACAGTGGCAGTGTATGTGATAATGTGCTCGGATATATTGATAACATGCCTTTGCTCGGTACTTACATAAAGAGGCAGAAATAATTAAGAATTAAGAATAATATTTGATTATGAAGTAACGTTTTAATCTGAGCACTTACTTTCTTCCCTACAACTGGCAATGAAGGTAGACCAGTCGACTTGAAATTTGTAATGCCGATTTCTAGGCCGATTTTATTGCCATATATATTTAATGAAGTAACTAAATCTGTGAGTCATACAACACAAGGGGTGATGGAGCATCGATTCTCCGTCCACTAATTGCAGCCCAGTCCCTGATCAGTCAAGCTGTTGGTGATAGCTGGACTAGACCGGTTAATCAGAAAAAACATTTAGGCAATGCTCTTCCAGCAAACAAAATTCTCTCCACTTTGTTCAAAAATCGGATCAGTGCAAATAGAAAATATTTTAATCACCTGAGAACATTGGGAGTCTGAGTTGTATGCCTGATGCACAGGTGTTGTCAAGATATGAAATTTTGATGGAAATAATGATAGAAATATAACTTGAAGAATTATCACTAAAAGAAGAATTTTTTTCGTATGCAAAGTCGCCTTAAAGTAATAAAATAAAAATAAAATCTGGATATTATTGATAGCAAAATTTAGTTATTCGGTTTGGAGCTAAGCGATGGTTTAACAGACAAATTCTCCAATATTTAGAGGGCTGTGCAATGGATTATTAGAAAAGAGTTTTTTGTAACAAAATCCAACCTAACGTAACCCAACTCAACCACGTCTAACCAAACCTAAACGAGATTAGGAGTAATTCTCCTTTAAGGTAGGTTGGGTTACATTTAATTAGGTTACCAAAGAAAAAAGGAGCTACATTCAGCATTTACCGAAAATCCTGTCAAGTCATTCAATACCAATGTAAATTTGTCGTAATTGTTGTTGTCTAAATTTTAGGTTGAACTCTCAATGGCCAGATCAGTGCTACATCAAGGTACATTCCATCTTCTCTTTACTAGATTGCACAAAGGAAGAAGTGGAGAGAGGTGAGGTATGACTGGCAAGTAATTATCTTTTGTTGGTCCCAATTCCCTAGGTAGCCACTAGTGGAATTTTTACAATCAGGTTTGTGATTTATGTCGAGGATAAATTGTCTTTACACCTTTCCTTTTCTTCTGGGCTTGGAGGACGATTCATATAATACTACAATAGTTAATAATTTGAATGGCAAACTTACGAATATTTATTGGTTAATAGTAGATCATTTTGCTGCTTTTTCTTTGACTAGCTGAATAGTTTCGTCATAGTCTGAAACAGATTTATTGAAAGCTACGTTCATTTATGGTGCTCTATGTGGCCTTACAGCGGCTCTTGTTAGTTACTGAAGAGTACTGTTCCTACAGCTCCAGGGTTACCATGTTTATCTGACATAATGTTGCCATGCGATAGCGACTTCATACCATGGTTACCTTATACACTGATGCCACACCATGGTTACCTTATACACTGATGCCACACCATGGTTACCTTATACACTGACGCCACACCATGATTACCTTACACACTGATGCCACACAATGGTTATCTTACACACTGATACCACACCATGGTTACCTTACACACTGATACCACACCATGGTTACCTTACACACTGATGCCACACCATGGTTACCTTACACACTGATGCCACACAATGGTTGCCTTACACACTGATGCCACATCATGGTTACCTTATACACTGATGCCACACCATGATTACCTTACACACTGATGCCACACCATGGTTACCTTATACACTGATGCCACACCATGGTTACCTTATACACTGATGCCACACCATGATTACCTTACACACTGATGCCACACCATGGTTACCTTACACACTGATACCACACCATGGTTACCTTACACACTGATACCACACCATGGTTACCTTACACACTGATGCCACACCATGGTTACCTTACACACTGATGCAACACCATGGTTGCCTTACACACTGATGCCACATCATGGTTACCTTATACACTGATGCCACACCATGATTACCTTACACACTGATGCCACACCATGGTTACCTTACACACTGATGCCACACCATGGTTACCTTACACACTGATGCCACACCATGGTTACCTTATACACTGATGCCACACCATGGTTACCTTACACACTGATACCACACCATGGTTACCTTACACACTGATGCCACACCATGGTTACCTTACACACTGATGCCACACCATGGTTACCTTACACACTGATGCCACACCATGGTTGCCTTACACACTGATGCCACACCATGGTTACCTTACACACTGATGCCACACCATGGTTACCTTACACACTGATACCACACCATGGTTACCTTACACACTGATGCCACACCATAGTTACCTTATACACTGATGCCACACCATAGTTACCTTACACACTGATGCCACACCATGGTTATCTTATACACTGATGCCACACCATGGTTACCTTACACACTGATGCCACACCATGGTTACCTTATACACTGATGCCACACCATGGTTACCTTACACACTGATGCCACACCATGGTTGCCTTACACACCGATGCCACACCATAGTTACCTTACACACAGATGCCACACCATGGTTACCTTACACACTGATGCCACACCATGGTTACCTTACACACTGATGCCACACCATGGTTACCTTACACACTGATGCCACACCATGGTTACCTTACACACTGATGCCACACCATGGTTACCTTACACACTGATGCCACACCATGGTTGCCTTACACACTGATGCCACACCATGGTTGCCTTACACACTGATGCCACACCATGGTTGCCTTACACACTGATGCCACACCATGGTTACCTTATACACTGATCCCACACCATGGTTACCTTACACACTAATGCCACACCATGGTTGCCTTACACACCGACGCCACACCATGGTTACCTTGCACACTGATGCCACACCATGATTACCTTACACACTGATGCCACACCATGGTTACCATAGATATTTCCAACAATAGTACTATACAATAATTACTTCGTACACTGACGCCACACCATGGTTCTCATGGTTAACTCTCATTTTGATCACAATAGGTACATTATACACTGAGTCTTGATAAGTAAGACACATGTGCAACAGGATACCTCAGGAATAGGTTTAAAAGACAATATTCAAAATAAGAGAGATAGAGGGCAACGAGTGACTAGCTCCCTAAAGGTTTACTATACAAACAGTAGGAGTCTAAGAAATAAGATAGATGAGCTGAGAATACTTGCAGGTGCAGGTAATATAGATATTATTGCTATAACAGAGACCTGGTTCAACCTGAAAGATAGAGAAATGCCTTCCGAGTGCAACATACAGGGTTATAAACTGTTCCACACTGATAAGGTCAACAGGAAGGGTGGTGGAGTGGCGATGTATGTCAGAGATAATTTAAATTGTTGTGTTAGACAAGATATAAGATTAGAAACATCGGACACAGAATCTGTTTGGCTACAGTTTCTCGAGGGTCGTGAAAAATTAATTTTGGGTGTGATTTACAGGCCCCCAAGCCTGGATAGGGAGTGCAGTAAGCTGCTATGGGACGAAATTCGTAGGGCGTCTAGATATGAAAATGTTGTGTTGATGGGAGATTTTAACTTTAGACAAATTGATTGGAACAATGTGACAGGTAATCTTGAGTCTAGCGACTTTCTTGATACGGTTCAGGATTGTTTTTTAAAACAGTTTGTGACAGAAAAAACTAGAGGTGGCAACATGCTTGATTTGGTTCTTGCCAACAAGGAATCACTAATTGATAATCTTGAGGTTAATGAAGAGCTTGGGGAAAGCGATCACAAATCACTTAGTTTCAATATATCATGGAATTACCCAGGTAACTGCAATCAAGTCTCTGTTCCAGACTTTCGCTTAGCCGACTTCATGGGGTTCAGAAATTACCTAGGTGGGCTAAATTGGGATGACCTGACTATGGGTCAGGTAGGTGGTTTTGGTTGCCAATATGACGTTTTCCAGAGCATAGTTCTAGCTGGCCAGACAACTTTTGTTCCGAGCAGGGAAATTAGATCTAACAAAAATGATCCTAAATGAATGAACAATAGATTAAAACATCTCATTGGTCAAAAGAGAGGCATATATAGGCGTATCAAAAGAGGGGATGGACAGATAAGAAATCAATATTTTCAATTAAAGAGAGAAATAAAAAAAAGGAATAAGAAAAGCAAAAAGGGATTATGAGGCTAAGGTCGCAAGGGATTCGAAGACTAACCCAAAAGGGTTCTTTCAGGTATACAGAAGTAAGATTAGGGACAAGATAGGCCCACTTAAGAATAACTCAGGACAGATCACGGACAGTGATAAGGATGTGTGTGAAATTTTCAATACTTACTTCCTCTCAGTTTTTACTCAGGAAGATACTAGCGGAATTCCAGAAATAATAAATTATGTTGAACAGGACGATAATAGACTATGCTCGATTGTGGTAACTAGTGACATGGACCTCAGACAAATAGAGAAATTAAAACCTAACAAATCCCCAGGCCCTGATGAACTGTTTGCAAGAGTTTTAAAGGAATGTAAAGAGGAACTTAGCAAACCTTTGGCAAATCTTTTCAATATATCACTACAAACTGGCATAGTGCCTGACAAGTGGAAAAGGGCAAATGTAATACCTATTTACAAAGCAGGTGACAGGTCCTTAGCTTCGAACTATAGACCAATAAGCCTTACCTCCATAGTTGGTAAATTTATGGAATCAATAATTGCCGAGGCAATTCGTAGCCATCTTGAAAGGCATAAATTGATTAATGAATGTAACACGGTTTTACTAAGGGGCGTTCCTGTCTTACGAATTTACTAACTTTTTTCACTAAGGTATTTGAGGAGGTAGATCATGGTAATGAATATGATATTGTGTATATGGACTTCAGTAAGGCTTTCGATAGAGTTCCACATCAGAGGCTATTGAGGAAACTTAAGGCACACGGAATAGGATAAAAAAAATTCTGGGTAGAGGCATGGTTGACAAATATGCGGCAGAGAGTTTGCATAAATGGGGAGAAATCAGAATGGGGGCACGTCTCAAGCGGTGTCCCACAGGGGTCAGTTTTGGGCCCCCTGTTGTTTACAATTTACATAAACGACATAGATGAGGGAATAAATAGCAACATAAGCAAGTTTTCTGATGACACCAAGATAGGCCGTCTAATTCATTCTGGTGAGGCTATTGGAGCACTCCAGAATGATTTGAATAGACTGATGCAGTGGTCGGAGAAGTGGCAGATGCAGTTTAATGTAGACAAATGCAAAGTTCTAAATGTTGGGCAGGATAATAACCATGCCACATATAAACTGAATAATGTAGAAGGATTTAGGAGTTCTGGTTAGCAGTAATCTGAAACCAAGACAACAGTGCATAAATGTTCGCAACAAAGCTAACAGAATCCTTGGCTTCATATCAAGAAGTATAAATAATGGAAGTCCTCAGGTTGTTCTTCAACTCTATATATCTTTGGTTAGGCCTCATTTAGATTATGCTGCACAGTTCTGGTCACCTTATTACAGAATGGATATAAATGCACTGAAAAACGTACAGAGGAGGATGACAAAGTTGATCCCATGTATCAGAAATCTTCTCTATGAGGATAGACTGAGGGCCTTGAATATGCACTCTCTAGAAAGGCATAGAATTAGGGGGTATATGATTGAGGTGTATAAATGAAAAACAGGAATAAATAAAGGGGATGTAAATAGCGTGCTGAAAATATACAGCCAAGACAGGACTCACAGCAATGGTTTCAAGTTGGAAAAGTTCAGATTCAGGAAGGATATAGGAAAGCACTGGTTTGGTAATAGAGTTGTGGATGAGTGGAACAAACTCCCGAGTACCGTCATAGGGACTGGGACGTTGTGTAGTTTTAAAAATAGGTTAGATAAATACATGAGTGGGTGTGGGTGGGTGTGAGTTGGACCTGACTAGCTTGTGCTACTAGGTAAGATGCCGTACTAATTCCCTAAGTGGAAGTGACCTGACTACCTGGAGTTTACCTGGAGAGGGTTAACTCCAGGTGGTCGGGTCTAAGCCGGGGGGGTGATGGACCTGCCTCGCATGGATCAGTAGGCCTGCTGCAGTGTTCCTTTTTTTCTTATGTTCTTTCTTTCTTCTTAACAGTTAGGTATCTTTTTTCCGAAACGTTTCGCCTACACAGCAGGCTTCCTCAGTCACGTACAGAAAAGTTAGCAGAAGCAGTAGAGAAGTAAAGACGATGTAATTAGTCCATCACCCTTGGAGATTTAGTGCTCGTCTGAAGAACGCTGCTGTGTAGTCGAAACGTTTCGGTATAAAGATACATAACTGTTGCATATGTGTCTTATCAACCAGTTGGTTTTGTATCCCATTATCATACTCACACAGAGTCTTAAACACAAGTTGCATATGCTACACCAAGCACGTCCAAGAAGGCCAACATTCGTTATGTCAACAAACATTTGTCTTTGACGAAGCTAGACTTGAATTAATACTTAGCCTCTATTTGGAAATCGTAATAACTAGGGAGCACCGAACAAGCAAATTTATACCTACCATTATCGTCGAAGACTTTATGGCAATTAATTGATGATTCTGTCAATAAATGCAGAAAGATGATTTATTTTGTTACATGCTTGCTATTCTTTCTAATAAATTAATGTAAATAGGTCGGAGATGTCTCAACGGGAGTCCTTCACTCCCGTTGAGACATCTCAGCGGAAGTGAAGGACTCCCGTTGAGACATTTCAACTGGATTGAAGGACCCCCGTTGAGACATCTCAATGGAAGTGAAGGGCTCCCGTGGAGACATCTCAACAGGAGTCCTAGTGAAGAAATCTGCATGATAACCGAAGAGTAGAGCTCGCTTCTCTAACCGAAAAGAGTAACTCTGTTTCTCGAGAGAAAATCTTGAGTAGCTCCATTTTCTGCTTATAACTCCTCGAATTATATGCTGTTGGCGAGAGATGTGTGTGAACACTGAGGTGAACAAAATATTAGTGTCAAATGTCCTCTGTTGCTCAGCTGCGTAAAATACAACCTGAAAGATGTAATCAATTGATTGAAACTGCGATAATTTGGATTCGATGTCCTGCAGAAATAAATATTGCCCTTTGGCATGAGCAGAGTAATTTACTGCAAAGAGACATAAACGAAAGTTTTTAGACTGTGGCTATAAATTTAAGTTTAGATACCAATCATTTTTCACAAACATTTTACTCGTGATGCATAAATAATGAAACATTACAGATAAGGAAACTGGGATAATGACGTTCTACGAGGCCCCTTTTACGTGCAGTGATGGTGAAGCCCCTTGTATGTACAGTGGTGGTGAAGCCCCTTGTATGTACAGTGATGGTGAAGAACCTTGTATGTACAGTGGTGGTGAAGCCCCTTGTATGTACAGTGGTGGTGAAGCCCCTTGTATGTACAGTGGTGGTGAAGCCCCTTGTATGTACAGTGATGGTGAAGCCCCTTGTATGTACAGTGGTGGTGAAGCCCCTTGTATGTACAGTGGTATTGAAGCCCCTTGTATGTACAGTGGTGGTGAAGCCCCTTTTACGTACAGTGATGGTGAAGCCGCTTATACGTACCATATTTATGAAACCTTCATCGTGCAGTGTATATATGGCTAACATTCATTACAAAGATTGGATATTACTGATACTTTCATGTGAATTGTAAAATGTCGCATTACTTTGACTTCTGGCCGTTCTCGACCATAAAATAATCAGAAAATTATACTGTAAAAGAATGCGACGAACATATGAGATCAATACACTTGGAAAATTTCCCGCATGTTATTAAAAAAAAGGTCGATGCTCGTGATAAATAAGAAATTCATAAAGCGCACTGTTGAGGACTAAATGTGCAATAAATGAGCTGGAATTGTACACTCAATATTCCGGAAATTAAAAGGGCCTAAAATTAAATTGAGGAGCGGCGTCCTGTGAGAGAAAGGAGGAGGGAAGTAATTAGAGGAGTGGGAAAGTGAGTGGTGGAAAGGTGGTGGTGGGAATGAAAGGGAAGGAATGAAATTGTATGAAGTCGCTGGAGGTGGTCATGTGTATTGCTGTCAACAATGAACGCCTAATGAGTGGTTGCAAAACAGCCGTCTCTGCTTGCCTGCCTCGGTAATCTTTCGGTTTAATGAGACTGTAAGAAATGTGAAGCCGAAGCTTTCTCTAGGTTCTACCTGGAGAGACGAAATGGGGAGTCAGGAAGGGACTAAAAGAAGGAGTCCATGTCGGACCGAAACGTCGTGGTAAGCTTCCCTCTGCTATGTACGGGTTATTTGAGTAAGGAGTAAGTAATTGAAAAGTGAGTCGTGAATGATAATCCAACATAAAATTTTAACAGAACAATAGAGGAAGACAATACTAAAACATTCTAATAATTATATGCAGACTGGGACGGAATAAAAATCGAGGCAGATTGAAAAGACAGATTCATATTTGGAACAATTAGGAAAGGAATCTTGTTGTGAGGACGTAAGAAAAGATGTTATTAGAGTTTTGCATAAGAAGCAAAGAGAAGGACAGTATAAATAGCTTACATTTGCTGTAAAATCTTAATTGCATAAAATACTATGTATTTTGGTGTGAAAAATATACAAAATCCTTCTCTTAGACATTACTGACATTCTTGACATATTATTTAATCCATTATCACCAATGTGGGTAATAATATATGTAATATACTACCCAATGCCTTTGCCGTAATGATTTATATATTATATATATATATATATATATATATATATATATATATATATATATATATATATATATATATATATATCGTGCCGAATAGGTAAAACTTTCGATTTTGGCTTAAAATAGCAACGCTCTTCTTGCCGAATAAGGCAAGTGAATTATTGTAAACTTATCTAAAATATATTTAGTTGGATTAGGCTACATTAAATTGCAATTGTTAAAATAAGGTTAGGTAAGTTTTCTAAGATTCTTTTGGTACAAAATTATTAATTTTTACATTAACATATATGAAAATATATATATATCTTTAACTGTTCTCAATTCCTCCCTGGGACCTCGACTCGCCCAACAGACATTCGGATTGGTGTTGCTCTCCGCCTAGCCGCCCCCATACTCACCTAACGTAGGTGTATTTGCGGCAAGGCGTCGGCTGATCAGTTCGGACTTCATGGTCCGAAGTACGCTTGACATGAGAAGGTCAACGACATCCCAGTATGGTCGCAGACCCTTGGAGCATGGGGCAAGGGTGCTTTTAAGTTCCTCAGAAAGCTGGGTGAAAAGCTTATCACAGAAACAAAGGATCACAAAGCGACCAGCTTCATCTTTCAGAGACTCAGTGTTGCGATCCGAAGGGGAAATGCCTGCAGCATTCTGGGCACTCGGCCCACTGCCGGGGAGCTGGACGAAGTATTTGAGATGTAGGCTCTGAGATGTTAATTATGTTGTTCTCCTTTCTATTGTCTCCTTGTTAATGTATTTTGTTTATAAATAAAATTCACGTAAAATATAGAATATAGGGGGAGGAAGGAGAAGAAAATATTCAAACGCTCTGGGAAGAAATCTGTAGTTTTCCCTGAAGTAAGTTTATTCTTTTCTCTGATAATGAGGGTCCCCAGTTCAGTTCCAGAGGTGGTACTTCCCTATATTTTAATAATATTTATACCAAATACATCTTTAAACGTATAAGATAAAATTTTAGAAAGGACTTAGTTTTAAATGAGTTCTTGCTAATTGATCAGTTTACTATATTATATATATATATATATATATATATATATATATATATATATATATATATATAGGGGGACAAAAGAGATTGCAAAAATTATAGCGGAATAAGTTTACTGAGTATACCAGGCAAAGTGTATGGTATGGTTATTCTTGAAAGAATTAGAGGTAAGCAAGAGAGCAGGATTGCAGATGAGCAAGGAGGCTTTAGAGTAGGTAAGGGATGCGTTGATCAATTATTTACATTGAAGCATATATGTGAACAGTATTTACATAAAGGTAGGGAAGTTTTCATTGCATATGATAGAGTGGATAGGGGCGCAATGTGGCAGATGTTGCAAGTGTATGGAATAGATAGTAAGTTATTAAATGCTGTAATGAGTTTTTATGAGGATAGTAAGTCTCAGGTTAGGGTGTGTAGGAGGGAGGGAGATTACTTCCCAGTAAAAGTAGGCCTTAGACAGGGATGTGTAATGTCACCATGGTTGTTTAACATACAGTATTTATATATGGGGTTCTAAAAGAAGTAAATTCTAGGGTGTTGAATTATGGGGAATCAAATACAAAATGGAAGTTGACACAGTTACTTTTTGCTGATGATACTGTGCTTTTGGGGGATTCTAAAGAAAAGTTGCAAAGGTTAGTGGACGAGTTTGGGAGGGTGTGTAAAGGTAGAAAGTTTAAAGCGAACATAGATAAGAGTAAGATGATGAGGGTATCAAACGATTTAGATAAAGAAAAATTGGATATCACACTGGAGGGAAGGAGTATGGAAGAAGTGAATGTGTTCATATATTTGGGAGTTGACGTGTCAGCAGATGGGTTTATGAAGGACGAGGTTAACCATAGAACTGATAAAGAAAAAAAGGTGAGTGGTGCGTTGAGGTATCTGTGGAGACAAAAAGCGTTATCCATGGAGGCAAAGAAGGGAATGTACAAAAGTATAGTGGTACCAACACTCTTATATGGGTGTGAAGCATGGGTTGTAAATGCTGCAGCGAGGAGGAGGCTGGAGGCAGTGGAGATGTCCTGTCTAAGGGCAATGTGTGTGTAAATATTATGCAGAAAATTCGTAGTGTGGAAATTAGAAGGAAGTGTGGAGTTACTAAAAGTATTAGTCAGAGGGCTGAAGAGGAGCTGTTGAGGTGGTTTGGTCATTTAGAGAGAATCGAACAAAGTAGAATGACTTGGAGACCGTATAAATCTGTAGGGGAAGGAAGGCGGGGTAGGGGTCGTCCTCGAAAAGGTTGGAGGGAGGGGGTAAAGGAGGTTTTGTGGGCGAAGGGCCTGGACTTCCAGCAAGCGTGTTAGATAGGAGTAAATGGAGTCGAATGGCTTTGGGGACCTGCCGAGCTGTTGGAGTGTGAGCAGGGTAATATTTTTTGAAGGGATTCAGTCCTGGAAATGGGAAGTACAATGCCTGCGCTTTAAAGGAGGGGTTTGGGATATTGGATATTGGCAGTTTGGAGGGACATCTAAACTGTCGTATCTGAGCGCCTCTACAAAGACAGTGATTATGTATGAGTGAGGTGAAAGTGTTGAATGATGAAAGTTGTTTCTGTCTTTTTGGGTCACCTTGCCTCGGTGGGAAACGGCCGACGTGTTAAATATATATATATATATATATATATATATATTATATATATATATATATATATATATATATATATATATATATTATATATATGAGGTTACTTAATGGCATTCTCTATATTAAAGAGTAATCAAATTATAATCGGTCGGTACATTTGTAAATTTATCGTAATTACTGAGGCATTCGTTAAGCTGTAATCTCAAAGGTCAGATCTGTTATATGTGCTTACAGCGCTTTACCTATCCTTGTACAAAACATGGGGAGGGGGAAGGGAAGATGGAAGTCAGCCGGGGTATGAGTTATTGTTATTTATTCTTTGATGGTCTTAAGCCGCTCGCTAGCCACTAGTGTACTAGTCTTTACAACCAAGTCTGTGGTTTATATCGAGGATAAATAGTCTTTCCACCTCTCCTTTCCCTCCTGGCTCGGAAGAAGATTCATATAATACTTAATAACTTTTACGGCAAAGTTACGAGGATTTCTCTTAAAGTCAGACCATTTACTGCTATTGCTCCAACTAGCAGCCAAGTTTCCTTATAGACTGAAATATATATAGAGAGACAGTAACGGTCGTTTATGTTGCGCTTTTAAGGTGGAATGAGTCTCTTGGGAGCTACTGAAGTATGTTATTGATGTCACTCCATTGTAACCATGGTTACCTTACCAGTGACATCGTTGTTACCTCACACAATGATGCCACGCTATACTGATATTACACTGTGATTACCTTGGTTACTTCATACTGAGGATACACATCACACAGGATACACTGGTAACCCCATACACTGATGCCACACCATTGTTACCTCATCCTGAGGATACACTGGTAACCCCATACACTGATGCCACACCATTGTTACCTCAAACTCTGGCCCTTACATACATATCATATATGACACATTTAACCTTATAAATATCTGCATTCGTTTTTTTAATAAAGCTCTTCCATTAATGAAGCCGTGATTGTTCTAATACAAAATCTTTCTCGCTCACTCTGATTCATTAAACATCCAGCAAATTTGTACCAACCATTATCGTTGCAAACTCTGGTATTAAAACTGTTGTTTTCCAGGCCATTGTTGCTGATTAAAAGCAGAGATTGCTAATTCCTCATATGTCAAGAATTGATTGCAGCTGGACTGATGCATCAGCTGAATTAATAAAATATTCTATTTATTATCGTTTTAAATATACACCATATTGCTTAGGTTTTATTTTCCTCATTTAACTCATACTTACAGCATAGTCTAACAAATAAGCCCTGAATTTTTTTTCCACCTGTATTAAAAATAAAGGCTTGTAAGGTATTGACTAAAATTTGAAATAATACAAGTCCCTGGCAGCACTCAGTGTTGTAAAGCAAACCCCCCGGATAAAAATCTCTTATCTCTTCCCACTATTTCAGAGCGACTCCCTTATTGCGCACTCCCACCCTCTAAGTGCCTGCCCCGCTCACAGGGTTTCACTGAAATATTGGGATGCCGCGGGAAGACTCGCAGGTACCGAGAGACTGATTGACGAACCCTTGACAATAACATCCCGCGCCCGGCTAGGACGCCTCGTAGGCGACAGTCACCCAGGAACGTCCCCAGTCATACATAAATATGTGCATGTGGATACACATACGATGCCAAAAATAAGAAGGCCAGTCACCTCGGTAGAAAGCACAGAAAAATTGCAAGTGGATATAAGCAAAGACTTCCAGTAAGAAGTAGATAATAACATTCTCAGTGGTGACGAATTCCAACTCCCAAGATGTGGAGAAAATAAAGAACTCAAAATGGGCACTATATACAAAACGCAGGACGATCACCAGATAGAACGATAGAACATGAGAAAGACCTGAGTGTAATAAAGTCAGCTCACCTATCTGTTATAGAACATAATAGAGCAAATATCGCAAAAGCCAGGAAAATAATGGGATGGATAATGCAGACTATCAAAACAAGGGGAATTGATTCCCATGATGACACTATTCAGAGATCACTTGTGCTCTCTCGCTTAGAGTACTGCTCAGTGTTGATGGCCCCATTCAAGGCAGGAGAGATATCATAACTGCAATTAATACAGCGATCATTAAAAGACACAATAAGCGGTTTATGTCATTTATTGAGATGTTTTGTCCTTGGTGGACGAAATGTCTTCTTAATAAATGACATAAACTTTATTTTGTCTTATTCACAAACTTGTCGGTATATTTTACCATTGATATACAAAGAAACAGACTGTTTACAGCCCTCATACAGCCAATAAACCATTTAAATTACTGGGAACTCCTCAAAGTCTTGAACATTCAGTACTATAAAAGGATACATTGACAAAGCTGGGCAAGTTCTAAGTTCACTCGATACTTAGAATGCAGAAGAAAACTTCTTCCTGTGTCCACAACAGACAATGCACAAACAAATGTAAAGGCTAATAACAACCAAACAAGTTACATTCCTCGTAGTCTATAAATACAGTACAGATGCATCAAAATACTAAGATATGACTCTTCCTCCAAAGTTCCACAAGCAGAACACATTAAATCTACACAAGACGTAGTGCCAACACCACTCACAGTGACATGATATGTGTTCTGAAGTTCGTTCAGAGTGACTGCTACGTTAATGGGGAGAGATCAACAGTTCACGTCAACTGCTGCTCTGAGTTTGTGTTTAGAAGAGTTAAATGCCCTTAGCAGTTTACTAGGAGATAAGCCAGGCCTACGTCTTGTTAGCAAGTAGTTCGTACAAAGTGGTTCGCCAAGCACCTGTACTCCTGGTCCCTCACAAATACACATCAAACTCATCATGAAATATTTTAAAACTGGTAAATAGAAAAAGTAATTTAATATCGGTTATTATAGCAAGATGCTTGACCATCATCTCAGCTGTCAACGACAGGTGTCCACTGTGGCAATAATCCTAACGGTGAACATTAATTAATACTTAAACATTAAGCATATAAACACCAAATGATGTTCAGATAAACATTGCACTTCTCTTACTTATTCTTTCCATATTTTTTTATGTACACTTTATCGTTACACTTTATCGTTATTCCCTCATGAAAGGGAATAAGTAAATACTCAATGGTAGCATGTTTGTCTCGCACTAAACATTCTGTAGATCACTACTCCTTGCGCTGAATGACGCAAGGATTTAGCGTCACACAATATATATATATATATATATATATATATATATATATATATATATATATATATATATATATATATATATATATATATATATATATATATTATGCAAATATCGCAAACCAAGCAATACAGGTTGCAAAACAACCACGGGGGGGGGGGAGTAGAATGATAGCTCTAGGCCTTTCGTGTTGCAATCAACACATCAGGAGCTTGTAAAATCGCAGAAAAGAGGAGGATGTCCAAGCAAGTACGTTCCCAGAGGACCGTCTTCATTGGAATGAGGGAGGGAGAGAGAGAGGAGGGTAAAGGAAGTGACCCCAGGCACAACAATGCCTGGGGTCACGTTAATTTCGTTTAGGCTATTACAATATCAATGCTTGTGGGATTTTTCTAATGCTATAATATTCATCCTTCTGGCTGTGGGCACTGTTGTGCTTGGGGGCACTTCCTGTACCCTCCTCTCTCCCTCCCTCACTCACTCCAGTAAAGGCGGTTCTCTGGTCTTTTCTTCAATATATATATGTCGTGAGGAATAAGTAAAAATTGCGATTTGGTCTTAAATAGCAACGCTTTTCTTGCAGAATATGGCAAGCTAAAATTTGTGTATGCAAACTTATCTAAAATATATTTAGTTGGATTAGGTTAAATTAAATTGCGCTTGTTTTAATAAGATTAGGTAAGTTTTCTAAGGTTCTCTTGGTACAAAATTATTAATTTTTACATTAACATAAATGAAAAAAAATATATCTTTAAACGTATAAGAGAAAATTTTAGAAAGGACTTAATTTTAAATTACTTCTTGCTAATTGACCAAATTTACCTATTCGGCACAGCATATATATATATATATATATATATATATATATATATATATATATATATATATATATATATATATATATATATATATATTGTCCCATTATGCATACATACACACACACACACACACATATATATATATATATATATATATATGTGTGTGTGTGTGTGTATGTATGCATAATGGGACAAAGTACTCTCGTCTCCTAGCAACGAGACAACGTAATTACATTACCAGTCAGCAGGACACTGAACTCAAGTTTCCTCGCAACAGAACAAGTACTCTCGTCTCCTAGCAACAGGATACCGCTAAACAAGTCATTTCAGACGCGTGAATAATAAATAAGGTTCAGATCTCCCAGGGAGGTGTATGGCAATCGCGGCTCGCGAAAACATCATCCAAGGCTGAGCCGCTGCCTGAAAGTGCTACCGCAAGCAGTGAATCCCACGTGTGCTACCGCAAGCAGTGAATCCCACGTGTGCTACCGGAAGCCTGCACCATGAAAATGTCAGTAGTAACAGCTAGGTATTCACTGAATTTATTCGATGGAATTTAGAAGTTAAATATAGCATCTTCGTCAATATATACTGGTTTATTCAGTCTCTCTCTCTCTCTCTCTCTCTCTCTCTCTCTCTCTCTCTCTCTCTCTCTCTCTCTCTCTCTCTCTCTCTCTCTCTCTCTCGCTCTCTCTCTCTCTGATATATCGGTCACCGATTTGAGAGTTCCCTATTCCAGTTCTGTCTCGGGTCAAGCTTGTCTGGTGCCTGTCTGGTCAGCCATGCTGTTTCTGATATATAAGGAACATGTGCAACATTTGGGTAATATATATCATCCATAATATATATCATCCATAATATATATCATCCATAATGTATATATATATATATATATATCATCCATAATATATATCATCCATGTAATATATATCATCCATAATATATATCATCCATAATCTATATATATCATCCATAATCTGGCCCACATGTCCATCACAGTCTGGTTGATCTGGAACTTGGCGGAGGTACTGGTCGAGTCTCCTCTTGAAAGGTTCTACACTTGTTCCGACAGTGTTTCTAATATATATTCTGGTAGAATGTTACACAGACTAGGCCAACGGACATTGATACACTGTTTTGGTATTGTACACATGGCGCCCCTGCTTTTCACTTGGTTAATTTTACTTCTCAAATCTCTCTCGCCAGTTCATTGTTATGGTAGTGTATTGACTTGGGACTAAGGCTTCATTTTCCTTGTATGTGTACATTATCATGTATGCTTCATTTTTTATGTAATTAAATGTGTGTTTATTTCTTTCTCCGTTCTTCCGGATCTGTGATCCTCAATTTCGGGACTCAGAAACTTCCACTCCGCGCAGCTCGTTCTCTCGCCTCTGCTATCTTCCCAATTTCACAAACTCTTGCCACCTCTCATGCTAAACAGATTTTCTCGCAAACCCACTGCTCCTGTGAAATCTGTTTTCTGGCTCCCCTATATTTCCAGTCTTCAAAAATCTTAACAACACCCTCCATCCTCTGGATGCCAAACTTGTTTTTCGTCAAAACTAATGCCCTGCGGAGTTCATACTTCTGTCACTGGTAATTCCGGTGTCTATTCCATTTCCTGCTTCTTGTTCTCTCGAATATTTACATGAAATCGGCCGATCACTTTCTGACAAACTTAAGGAGCACAAAATAATTTCTCGCTTTGCCCACTCCAACAATGTTCTTATCTGTGATGTTAGAAACCACAGCCATCGTATTAACTGGTCCTCTGTTAAAACTATCTTCCTTTCTTGCCTTCACAGACACCGTCTTCTCAACTCAGCTCTTATACCCAACATTCCTAACTATAACATTACTCCTGGCTTTGTTTCTGTAGATGCCTTCCTTTTTCAATACATTATCAAATGCTATAATCTCCAGAACACTCATGATTTGACAGGACTTTTGCCTTCCTTCCTATTCTCTTGACCTGTCTTCTGTATTTCTTTCGCCTTTCGTGTCTTCTGACTTCTCTCTCTCTTTCTTTTCTTTCCTTACTTTAGGCCAGAATACTACTACAGCACTTCTCTGCCCCTTCAGGACAAGCGTTAAGGTGTTAAGATACTGTCTTGAAAAATTATTTCCTTTAATTGCTCTGTCACTGGTCCTGCCCAGTGTGGGTCAGGAGATCTCTCTCCTTTGCTTCGTGCTTCTTTTGCTCTTATATACAATTATATTATTCTTCTTATTATTATTTTATCAATTCTTTTGCTAAACTACGCTCTACTATTACTGCTACCACTAGAACTATCATTACTACAAATACTTCTACAATAACTATTATTATTACTACTACTACTACTACTACTACTACTACTGCTGAGCTACAAACTCATTACAAACTCATTGCTGCTACCATTTCTACTTCAAATATTAATTCCTCCACTGCAACTACTTCCTTACCTCCCCTCCCCCAACCTTCCTTCCTCACTCTTTACCTGTTTTCTGGCCTTCTCCCATTTTCTCGCCTCAGTTGTGACTTGACAATGGTCCAGGACGGACCAAAACGCCGTCATAATATCACTTTTCTAAGTGCCGGTCATTTGTCCATTATTCCAGCCACGATATTGTGGCTTCTTAATTTTCGATCAGGATATTGTCGATATATCTCTTCCAATTCATATTGTTTTGCATCAAGTGGAGGAAGCGATCAGTTTCAAGTGACTTCTTGAAGTGATATGCGACTACAACACTTAATGGTGAGCTTATACTCATTATGAATCATCATAGGTGAAGCAGTTACTAATTCTATGAGATCTGTGCACAGGAAGGGAATCTCGAAATCATTTCCTATTTCACCATACATAGTATTAATGACCTGGTCAGTGGATGCCATTTTTAACAGCTATACTACGGCCAGACTTGCTAGTTTCATGTATGTAATATTGGCCGGTTGGAGCTGTGAGATAAAAGAGCCAGAATGTTTTAAACCTACTAATGAAAACTAGAAGTTTTAAGTCGGTTTCCCAAATGTAATGAAAAAGTTATATCAAACTGGACGTTCTTAAATAAGAAAATTAAATATTTTTCTTGCAGAGTTTGAGATTTTTAAATAAAACATAACTTAAAAAAGAAAATTCGCATTTCTATGAAGCTTTCTAAATTGCACGAGTTTACTAGTCCCTCATGTACTATATTTTCATATGGTTTTATGCATGGGCCGGCACATTCTTATGTAATGTGTTCAGAACGACTTATGTGGTTCTGAACACATTACGTGAGCTATAACAAGGGAAATGGTTTATGAAGCAAATGGCATGTGGCGGTGCCCCTCTGTTCAACTCTATACAGAGTATTTCAAATTTTGTTTTTTTGTGCAATAACTTTAGGAAGTGTCTTTTGATCTGCTTCAACCTTTCCACACTGATGTATCTCAGTCTAATTGAAAGGGTTCTGCTAGACTGGGCTGTGTATGCCCTAACTTACCACTGTATCCAAGAAATTTATTCCATGGTTGGTATTTATTAATTATTTGAGAAAATTACCTGCATGAGGTTTACAAGGTATTACCTGAATTATTACATGTAAATAATTTGGGTGAGGTAAGTGGAACTTAGTCGCATTAGGTCACAGGACTGTCACTCCTTCGATGCCCCCTCCTTCACCACTCTCACAAAAAAGCTTGACCAGACATTAAATTAATAATTACAATATTAAACATTAATACCAATAATGGTAAATTATAAAAAAAGTGTGGACTGTATGAAAATTA